>JAHPZR010004780.1:27500-32500 GCA_019787425.1 Platygyra sinensis
GGTGGTGTGCGAAGTGGCTGAACTATGGGTGTCACATCCTCTTTTACATGCAGCTTCAACTAGTATCCTTTTAGCTTTCCTACTCCTGTAAAACAATCTTTGAATTCTTTTACAATGTCACTGCTTATGGAGTTTATGAGACTTCCTATCTGAAGCACTCCAAGCTTAGTTGCTGTAACTCTCCCCAACAGGGGTTGTACCTTCCCTTTGTACACTACAAACTCTGCCCCACAAACTCTGTCACCCAGGACTACTCTCGCTTCAAAACAACCAATAACTTTTAAAGGCACACCACTGCCATAAGCATACAGCTTCTTTTCGCACTTTTGGGATTTGCATTCAATCTTCTGGGATTTGAGCTCCTCCTACGTCCCTTTATCGATCACATTAGTGCTTGCCCCAGAATCAATAAGCATTGGAACATAAATTCCTCCAACAAACAATTTATCCGTCCCACCTGTATTTCCGCCGCCCACGGTGAATGCGTACTCATCGTCATCACTCTTGGCTCTCAAGTTGTCATCATCAATCAAGTTCACATTCGATATACCTTTTTTTGGCACATCTCGTCGAGAAAATCCTTTGTTTCTGGTGCCAGTTTTGGTTTGGCAAACTTTAGCAAAATTTCCTATCTTGTGAAACCTCTGACACCCGGCGTTTCTAGCCGGACAACAACTGTCACGACTAAAATGACCCTCGCTATCACAACGATAACATCTGGCTTTCGCTTCTTTCCCTTTGAACTGGTCAGCGGTTTCTCCTTGTTCGATGGGATTAACTTGCTGACGATCTTCTTCCACACTAGTCATCGTTTTCAACTGAATATCTACTGCCTCAAATGATCGAGCGATTTCTTGCACCTTTTCCAGAGTTAGATGGGTTCCTTTCAGCAATAGTTTCCCTTGCAAGTCGGCTGAACTGCACTTGTCGATGACCTGATCACGAATCGGCTCATCTGCGTTTTCCCAATTACAATTTTCCGCTTGGTGTCGTAATCGAGTAATAAATTGATCGACCGTCTCACCTTCCTCCTGTTTGAGATTTCTGAAGACATGCCTTTCGTATGGCTCGCTTAAGGACGTTCGCGCCCAAAAACTTCCCACGTACAGATATTTAGATAAGATTTAAAAACGTAAAAACAATCGGGGGTCATCGAACTCGTTTTGAAGATAAGGCGCAGCTCAGACCATAGCATTTCTACACTTCCAGTCATTCGAGGCGATTCTGGCCGGATTCATTACTATCGGCATATATTTAAGTTGAAGAATCATATCTAAGTTGTGTGTGTTTAACACAGCGCATATAGGCCTATTTGATAGATCTTTTCTACATATGTCATTAAATCAGCTAGAATATTAGCCTTAAAAAATACAACTTCCAAGTTACGCACACCTGTATCTATGTACCAATTCGACCCTATTTGAATAGTGTATGAGAAATAATTAAAACTTCACACAAACAGATTTTTTTTGTTTTTTAGTATAATGGAAAGAATCAGGAAAGGAAGTGATCTGCCGAAAAAAGTGGGGGTCACCAAACTTCCAACAAAAATATTCGCACACAAAGTTAACGCAAAGGTCGCCAGCTCTATATTTTGTTGGGTTTTCGACTCCGTGCGCGCGCTTGAAAATGGTGTGGCACGCGCGTGACCAAATAATAGCGTGCGCACTAGAGATGCTCAGTAGAAATGGGCGCGAACGTCCTTAACAGCGCGCTAAAATGAGCATCGAGTGCACGCAGGGCTTTTTGATATTCGTCAGCATTGTCTTCTCCTGCATCTGCCGGCGGCCCTGGATCTTGGGTTTCGAACAACTCTTGCACTTCTGTGCCCGCGCAGTGTTAGAGCAAACCTCTTTTCCGAGCACTGTTGGTGATTCCTTTTGCTAAGATATAGTATTCGAACGATTTTTCCACTTTTTTCACCGGGGAGCAACCGACGTTATGGCGCCTTTACAGTCGAACGGCAAAATTCCTCAGAATTCAACACTTGTCACTGCCATGTTGACCTATGGGTAGGTACTGAACATCCTCGTCGCCAATGTTGTATTCCGTTAATAACTGTGTCCTTTAAATCGCATTTAAGCTAACCAATAATGAACGAATTGAATTTACATGAAGATCACAAAACAGCTCTGCGTTCCACGTGTAATCTCCTCGTTCCGCTCCAATGCAATTACGTGTAAGGTCATGTGACCGACACAACATGTCCCAATGTACCACTCCTACTATAGTCAGCCGGAATGTGAGCATAACATATAGCATCCATTACAAAATTACATGTGCTCTTCATGGATTTGTTTATAAATAATTTTTATCTCTTCTCAGTTCCTCTCTCCGGCTTTTCCCTTTATTAACAAAACGTTCGCCCCTTCGCTAGGTTCACTCGCCAAATTTTCCACGCTTCCCCCGACCCAATTCGCGAGTCATGTCACGCAAAACGCATTGCGGACTAGAAATATATGGGTTGTTGTTGGTCTTTCCCATGCATAAACACTCGATCAGTCTGAAATTATTTCGAAAGGAAACTAGTCTCTTAAAAGACATTCTTAAATACTTAAAAGTATTTGTCTTGATTGTAATCTTGATCGGAAACGAAGATTACCAGACATGTATAGGTTTTACTAACGCGACCCAGCTGGAATAAGCAGGCCGGTTCCTTGAAAAATGAAGTAGGACTGTTTGCTGCTCATCCGGCGATCTCCTCGGTTAGACCGGCGTTGTCTCGTGGCCCACAACTTCTGTTGGAACGCAGCAATTCGTCTTCCCAGTTCGCCAGCGAATACAATAGACATCCCTGTGCTTTGGACAGACCGTCATTTGCTGCTGGCATTCTTGGGCGATGAATATCCCTAGGTACAGATTGGTGAATTTTGCATGTATCAAATACATTATACAAGAAACCACTGTTGCTCCTTCGTTAAATAGAAATGCCACACTTCTACTGACCTGTATGATCTAGTAAAAGCTTTCTTTCGCTAATGACGCTTTCAACATTCGTCACATCACGATCACAATTTTATTTTAAAATCAACAAGGTGAACTACATTTGGATTTTCTGGACTTGGACCACACTTTCCATCAACTCAAGAGACGCAAAACTGCAAAACGCCATTAAACCACAGGAAGCTATATTCAAGGAAATCTCGTGCTTTAATTGCAACGCTTTGAGGAAATCCGGGCGGGGGGGAGGTACTTAACAAAGTTTTATACGGGGAGGCTTCGCCCCCGAGGTCCAACCTTACCCTTTCATATGCCATTTTGGCTGAAAAGGTACCCCTTTTATATACCTTTTATTGATAAAAGGTACTCCTCTCACATACCTACTTTAGGAAGTCTTGTTCTCATTTACACGTAGTGCTCAATAAATAAACTGATACAGCCATAAGGGGAGTCTATTCGCAATATTATAATTAAAGGCCCTTTTAAATACCTAAATGCCCGATTTCCCTATCCTTTTATATACTTAAACTTGTGAAATCCCTACCCTTTTACATACCTGAAGCCTGAAAAAGGTACCCCTTTCGGGCGGAGCCTCCCCGTATAGGCCATTATTGGGAGTAACCCCCCTCCCTCCCCCCCGGGGAATAAATGACACCTTGCATGCACGTGCCTCACGGTATCATCAGTGTTATTGCAAGGAAATGATTGTGCTGCTTTTTTAAACAAGAGTAGAACGTGTTTTGGTGGCAACATAAAATGGAGCTTCTGCAAAACCAAACGATAAATGCGATTGTGATCAAGCTGTTTTTATTGCTTGCATATTGAACTACAGTTTAAGTTGCGTGACATTGTTTACAAGTACAATGGCTATTTTTGTGCTATATCTGTATACCGAGCTCGAGAGAGCCGCAGAAATAAAGCCTACATAAGCCGAGAATAACTTTTCAAGATGAATTTCAACTATAAAACAATAATTTAAGAATTTCTGGAAGAATCTGAAAATTGAAATGTCAGTTTAATAAGTGAGAGAGGTTTTGCTGGTGTTAATTATTAACTGACGACTCAAAACTCGACGTAGATTTTCCTTATTTTTTATTATTTGGAATTATTAAAGCTAACCAATCGAAGAAAACAATGCAAACGACAAAATAATCCTAGAATTAGTCCATCCAAACGTATCTGGAGTACCACTGTTAGAAATATGCGGAGTAGTCATTCTATAAATAGACTTTCTGTTTTCGTAGATTATGCAAAGAAGTTACCACCTGACTTAAAATCTTTTATGTTTGCTAGCGCGCGTTGAGACTGCCCAGATTTTTTATTTGAAATCTTAAAAGAAGAAGGCCAAAGGATTATCTCAATGTTGATTTTGACTCGATCTCGAGCATACCAAGATGCGTTTTAAGCTCGTAAAAACACGCAACTTTTGTCGTTTCCATAGGAGCTTGAAAAGGCAAATCTTTAACAGCCGACGGAACCCTTCAAATTACTTGAAAAAATTAAAACTTCGGATTGTTAGATATAAGAAAGGTAAAACTTTTGTACTAAGTTTATCTCGTGTTCTAAAATTGTAAATTGTTTCAATGCGAATACCAAGAACTTTGTCAATTTTCCCGATATTTTTTGCATATTTAATAAAGGTCATAGAGGTGTATTTTCGTTTTCTGCGAGTTTCTCGAAGACGTTAGATTCTTAGAAAATCGGAATACTACTTTCGAAGAGAACTTCCTAAAAGTGTTCTTGAGGCAAAGTTTCAGGGTTTTCGATTTTTTCGAACCTGTCCAGCGATTCTCGATATTTCGCGTCAGTGAAGCTTAGGCCCCGCCCACACAAATCCGTTTACAAACGAAAACGGAACTGTTTTGCTCCGTTTTCAGAAAGATTTGCGTCCACACTTATAGTTTTCGCCCGTCCACACTACAACGCCGTACCCGTTTTGAAAACGCTTTTATGCCATAAGTGCGCATGCTCATTTCAATACATCGGTCCGCGAAATTGGCGCTATTCTTGATTCTGTCCGTAGCGTCTGTCCGCCATTTTGGATACTCACGGTCGAGTGA
>JAHPZR010004780.1:40000-42500 GCA_019787425.1 Platygyra sinensis
ACAAAAGTTTACGCGTACAACTAGCCGGCGAGCGGATTTTTTTCATTCACAGCGCGAAATTAAAGAAATTCTCGACCTTGAAAAACACACCTTTTCCATTAAATCAGAGCATAAAAGTACATAGAAGAGCCCTGCTTCTTCTTCTCTGCCTTATTCCCTGCCATTGCTGTGAAAAATCGGCAAGAGGATCTCGCAACTCTCACGATTTCATCACACAACGTGACAACATCCACGCGAGAGGCCAAGACACGTGCGTGGATCAGCGCGGATATATGACGTCAGGATGGCGCAATTTGTTCTAAAAATAGAAAAATTGTCCCATATCATGGGTCCACGCGCATCCCAAGACTTACGGTCTCCGTCCCCGATTATGGCTCCTGTTCCAACCTCATAGCCATTGTTTTAGATGCAATTTTGACATCCATGTTTATTAGCGAGATTGGACGCCAGTTTTTTAGAAGTCTTTTGTCTTTATCTTTCTTTTCAATTAGCGTGATCATTGCTTGCTTTTGGGAGGTGGACAATTCACCATGGCGATGCGCGAAATTTAGGCATTCAACGAGACATTTTCCAACAAGAGGCCAGAATGCTAGATAAAACTCAACCGTTAATCCGTCGTTTCCAGGTGTTTTATTTTTCTTGAAAGTTTTTAGGGCTGCGAAACATTCACTCAAAGTAAGTTGTTTGTCTATTGAATCTCGCTGTTCATCTGTTAATTTACTGGTATTCACTGTACTGAGAAAAGGTTCAATTAAATTTTCGTCCAAATGGTCGACCTTCTTATCATACAAGCTTGCATAGAATAATTGAATTTCATTTAAAATCTCTTTAGGGTTTGTCGTACTTTTGTCATTCTCTGTGTTTAGTTTTCTTATGCAGCTTTTCTTTTTTCGAGAGTTCTCCAAATTCAAGAAATATTTATTACTTTTTTCGCCGTATTCATACCAGGTCGCCCTTGATCTTACAATTGCCCCTTGTGCAATAAATTCGTACATACGATCATAGTCAGTTTGAAGAATTTCCAGATCATTCAAATTTTTTGAGCTTGGGTCTTTATCGCATGCCATTTGACAATTTTTTATCTTTCTTTCCAAACTCGTTAATGTTGCTCTTCTTTCTCTAGCCTTGATTTTACTATAGACAATTGTTTCTTGTCGAATTTTATATTTAACGTAATCCCATAGAACACGAGGATCTTCAATTTCTCTACCTTCCTGAATCCACGTGCCATATTTATCCTTAATGAGTGATACATACTTCTCATCATCAATTAAGCTCGCATTAAACTTCCAAAAGGAGGGCCCATGACTTTCGTCTTCAATTCCGTTGATAAACAATGTGATTGCTGAGTGATCCGATTTAATCGCAGGTATAATGTCTACGCTCTCTATATCATCTTGCAAACTACTTGAAGTTAGCCAGAAATCTAAACGTCGTTGAATCACTGGATTTTTTTGTCGCCACGAAAAACGCTTCTCATCCGGATTCCTAACTCTCCAGATGTCTATTAAATCAAAGGACAGACGGATTTGTTCTATTATTTTGACGGATTCTTTTAATTTAGGTTTTCCTCCTAAGCCATCAAACTCAGGATCTAAGATTACGTTGAAATCTCCTCCAATGATTATATCACAATCAGCATCTATAGTTAAACTATCAAGCTCAGTTTGGATCTCCTCGAAAAAGGTGCACTGCTCGCTGGTTTTATTTGGAGCATAAATATTGACAAAAACAAACGCTTGCTCCTGCACATTGCCCCTTAAAATGATATAACGGCCTTGCGTATCGCATGTACATGATTTCAATTCAAAATTAAGCCTTTCTTTGACAAGAATCAAAACACCCCTACTATGCTCAGAGCCGTGAGCAAAGTAAAGATCTCCTTTCCACTGGGTTTTCCATAAATTTTCTACATCTGGCGAACTGTAGGTTTCTTGCAAAAAGACTATGTCGGCCTTATTTTTAGACAACCAGAGAAAAAGCGCCTTTCGTTTCTCAAAAGTTCGAATTCCCCGAGCATTGAGTGATAACAATCCAAAATTTACATTGCGCTTCATGAATTAAACAAATTAAATACAAAAGCATGACTTTTACCTTGCTCCTTTGTACCGGAAAACAATGTGAAGGATTCACGTGCGACAAAAATTAGAATGTGACAATAAAACCTCCCGAAAAATAAGAACCGAACAATGACAAAAATCAACAGTATTGAAAACCTATATAAAACAAACCTGTTACACAATAATGTGGAAAAGGGCATTAAAATAGCAGCCAGCGTAAGCTGTTAATTAAGCTACCAACAGACAAGGTCTTGCAACTAGAATGGTAAACACAGACAGCATAAATTAACTTTGTGGCTCCATCACAATTCAAAATGGGAAGAAAAATAAGAAAAACATAGTCTGAGTGGCAAGTCTAAGAAGAAAATAATCTGCCATCAATAAACAGTTTATCGGGTTCCGCCCTACTAAAATAAGCCGACTTGCCCGCCTTCTTTGCA
>JAHPZR010004780.1:47500-82500 GCA_019787425.1 Platygyra sinensis
AATGAGAGAACCGTTTATTCAGTACCTGGACGCAATGCGATGCTATCCGGTACCGCCTTTTGTTAGAAAAATTTTCCCGAACTAACGACGTTCGCACCAATTGTTTGTACTCATCCTTACAACGGACCCAAGTTCACACGTCACGTCATACATGAGAGCGCACGCTACGGGCACGTTCGTTTGGGATATCCCAGATTATAATCCATCAAATCTTTTCGCTCACACGCGATTGGTCTAAACACGTCACGTGACCGAATATCCCCCAGCTAAAACTGGGGGAAATCCGAGAATATACCCCAATTTTCAAAACTGCGCGCGTTGCGTAAAAGATTTGAATGATAATAAACACGATAGTCTCTATTTGGGGCGAAAATATGCTCGGAGATTTGTCCATGGACATTATCTGTTTCGCTTCTCGAAACAGATAATGTGCGCGGACAAATATCCTAGCATATTTTCGCGCCAAATGGAGACTATTGTTTATATAGGTAAGTTTTGCGTTTGCCAAACGAACGATTATTCCGGATATTCTGGATATTCTGATGCGCTTGCTGTCTGTTAGACGAAAAAGTCAGCTGATTTTTTTTGTCGCTTAGCAACTTAAGTAACGAAAACCGCAGGCTCATAGAAGTGACGAAATTTTTCAAGCCCCCTTCCCAGAGATGCTGCCTGTCGCATACGGGCAAACATTAGCCTTGTAACCACGGAACTCTGCAATTTCCTTGTAAAATGGGCATTCTTTTCTGTCATTTCCGAAATACTGTTATGGTCACAACACTTGCGAAAAGCGAGTGTCAGTGATTTCCGCTTTCCCTCAACCTGCTCTGGTCGTGCGCTGAAGTTTGGATTTTCTGCCACCATACTCCTGTTACTAGCTCCCAGACGCTTTTCTTCTTACAATTTACATTTCTGAAAGGCTTTTCATGCTTCCTGTATTGGGTAGCAAATTGTTCTCTCTGCTCCTCCAAAAACAATTCCTTCTCTCGATAGCCTCCACTCTTTCACCTGAACACACGCCATCCCCGCTTTGTTTCCACCGGAAACAATGACGTCATTATTCTAGCTCTTCCGGCTATTCTGCTCCTGGCAGCAGAATAGCTGGAATGCAGATCCAAACAGACGCTTATCCCAATATTCTTATTCCGGATTGATCCCAAACAAACGCGCCCTGAGTAATAAAATAAACGATGATAGGGCCGATAGACGTTGTTACAGCTTTGCCTGGATTTAATGATCTTTGAACGTTCGGTGACCCTATTTTCCTTTTGATGGATCATTTTCTCTACTGATTTTCTACGTTTAGCGAAAAAATGAAGAAAATCTATCGATCAGAAGTTTGAATTTTTTGCGAAATGCACCATCGAATTCCGTTCTTTTTTTCGTCGTTAATCTGTGCTGTGACTTCAAATGCCCCTTGTAGGGTTAAATTTTGTCAAAACGTTGGTAACATTTGGAATTATTTACGCAACAGACCCGCTCGCACAAAATATGACTAAGATCGTTTCCTCCGATATTTTTAACTATGAACCTCTCTAGACAATGCTGAATTACGTTCGCCAATTTTTCAAAATCAGGGAAGTTTTCCACACGCTTTTTCTCTGAAACGAAGTCTTTGGCCGTTAATTATTTTTTGCATTTCTGATATAAGTACATCATTATCTGACTGCATTAAAACAGTAACAAATCTATCGACAGGAAAATTTTCCCGCCAACGTCCCCGAGATAGAACTGCGCGGCAGTTTTGGACAAAGTTTTAAAGGTATGTTAAGTCGCACGAAAATGCCTGGCAAGTAGATGTTTAACATGCACCTGTGCTCAACCTTCACTGCTGATAATTACTGCTTAATTTCTGTTGCTACCACGCTTCCATTCGGTAACTGTACGTTACATGTATTCCATTCGGCTGCATTGTCTAGATTCCCTACGCCATTTCTAAAAGAGCTATTCATTGGAAATGTGCCATTATTCAAGTTACCATTTCGAGGGCTTCTAAATGAAACCTTCTTCCGCCACTTTGGTCTAAGAAGTCTCCGTCGAGCGCGAACAATTTTCTGTGAAGTGCCGTCAATCTCAGGGGCTTCCAAACTGATCACATTTACCTCTACTGATTTCGATGCGTCTTCGTGTCCATTTTGTGTTGCATTGACGCCATAACTGTGTTGAGTTGAGTTCGGATCATGTTCGTCGATTCCATGCTCCACTTTGTCAGCCCCCATTAACTCATCCTCCTCACTCATGCGCAGTCCCAGCAACAGATTGACCAATAGTAGCTCTAAAAATGTTGTAAGCGCAGCCCAGGCGGAAACAACGACGACTGTGAGCAGTTGGACTCCCAAGAATTTCCAAGGGCCGCCCTTAAGGATTCCAAACTCGTTGGAAAATCTATTTTCGAGGATGTCTTTTTCAGCAAAGAAGGCAACGGACAATAGGCCCCAGATTCCTGCCACACCGTGTGTGGGCACACAGCCCACAGGATCATCAATTCGTAGCCGCTCGAGAAGAGCACATCCAGGACAGGCTAGGAGGGCGCCTATTGCACCAATGACGAGAGCTTCCCATGGACGAGTAAGAGAGCAGATGGCTGCGTATTAAATGAAAGAAAAATGAATGACTGATAAGCGTTGACTGAAGAAAATCACGAAACTACCAAACACAACATAATGCCCGTGTTATTCCATATTGAATACTCTACTTTACTGACAGCGTTCTTTTTTATAAAAATAAGAGTCAAATAAGCCTCATCGAACTCGCTTTTAAGCAAGAAGGTCTCAAAAATAGCATTAAGGGCGTGTTTAATTTAAAGTGAATATACCTTGTTTCCCAATTATTTGTTTGATGTTATTGCTGTGACCGATCGCGAGGAGAAATGGTAGTAATTCACTAATGTAGAAGTGCTGAAGAATGCTGGAGAATTGTTCCTCGATTTTCAATGCGCAAAAAAGCGTGTAAGTCTTTTTTGTCAAAATTAGTCAAAACTTTGTCTCATAGGCCTTCTTAAGTGACGAATGTCAGCAAATATTCTACACGTCTGGATCAAGATAAATTTTCTTAGCAACCAATGAGAAAATCAAAAAAGGTACAGACACTTCCGTAAGTCCGTCGTTGATTGATATGGTTCACTTTGTTTGATCGTACGTGCTTGAACGAAGACAAGTAATTCATTTTAGCAAACATTTTCCGTTTTGAGTTTGAAGGCTTGCGTGTTCTAACAATAGAACAAGTCTGTAAAATAATTAATTCTGATTTTCCATTTTATTAGCTATACGGTGGTGTATACTTTTCTATGGTTTTGATAAAAGCGACACAAGTCCGAAAATGATTTTCGGATATTATTAACACCCCTAGATGGGTAACTTAGATGGTCTGAACAACTCGAACTAAATGTTAGCTGCAAAAAATCAACGCAAATTAATTTACCTGTTATGCTGACGAGCCCAGCCAGAATCCCAGTCACAAAAGTCGGAATGTTTAACTTGTTCTTGAAACAAATGTAGCTGAAAGTAGCAGCAAAAGAAATAATTTTATGTTAAGATTTCAAGCCATTCTTAGATGAGTGGGGAAGTAAACCAAGTAAAAATTAAAGCGGTGAAAATTTCATCACTCTTCATTACTTTTGATGGGTTTAATTCTTCCCGCTCCAAAGAATGGAGAAAATGATATACAAACAAGAGAATTATATACAAACATATAGTAACAATGGACCCTAGACCTAAAAAAAATAGAGCTTTGTGCGGACATTGACATTAGAGGTTCTAGGGAGCTTCATGAAAACAGAAACATGTCTCTGGACTTGAAGCGCATTTTTATATCAGAAGAACATTTTTCGAGTAGCAATGTAATTTTTGTGCCAAAGTCAATATGAGTTATGCTAGATTTAGAATTTATTTCAAGCTCACAGAGCTTTTCAGATCAGCATTCTTACCTGTATATCATCCCCATAACCCCTCCTCCTATAGAGCCGTTGATAGTTACAACTGCAGCCCTGTTTGGTAAATTGTATACGACTATAAGCAAACAAAAGGTCGCCACTTGACTGAACACGCAAGAAACGAATTAATCTTTCACACACGCCTTCTTCTAGTTTGGTTTGTAATCTAAAAAGGCAACCATTGGGACAAGTTATATGGATAGATTCACTGTAAAATTATAAATAAACAAATCGTGTATCACCAGTCCTCTTATAAGCAAATACTCCTATACAACGCAAATGAAATCGACTAAATAATTATGTTATAAACCACGACCATTCTATAAATTAACCCGCTCATTGCCAATGATGTGTTTGAGCAAACATCATAACTCAATGAAGACTAAAAAATCAAAGCAAGTCTGAGCATATTGAAACCTATTCTATGATGTACGTCATTAGATCGGTTACCGCAAATGGCAAAAATTGCCTCCGATTTCATTATGATTTCCTTTATTATCCTTTATTATATGGCTAGTGTTTGTAGCCGATATAACGCGCGCTCTGATTGGCTAAGTGCAGCTTCACGCCAGGGCATTATTCTCCCGTAATGCCCACGGGCCGATTACGGATTATGCAAATTAGGCGGAAAGGAAAAAACACGAAAGGTTATCCAAATCTAGACCACATTTGCTTTATTTACACTGAAAATCGTTGTGATACAAGACGATGAGTGACGATTAACATTCAGAGAGTTAATTATATTACTATTTTAAGGAAAAAATGAAGTTACATCGGCAAATTGCGAACGAGTTAATTGGGCAGGAATTAGGAATTGAAATGTTCATACATTAAATTGCAAAACCACGAAAGGAAGGAAAACTGCCAGTGAAATGAAAACATTTCAGCGATATTTGTCGTCAATAAACAAAGGAAGCACAGTAGAAGTTTTGGACTTACCGGCTGCTGTCCTTGACCACTCATTGGGAAAGTTTTTTTTATAGATATCGGAAAACGGATGGCGACGATTATGAATGAAGCTGACACCCTGTCGGGCTCTGCAGCGAAGTATACATGTACATGAGAGGTTCCTTTCCGAAGGAAGGTCTCCTTTCACTATCCTTTCACCATTCAAAAGGCAATTGGGGACACAAGAGCAGTACAGCAGTCACATTAACAAATTTTCTTGCTGTATCGCAAGCCAGTTTAAACATCTTCAAGGACCGTCAGATTTAAACAGCAGTGAGCGGTTTTTTTCTGGTGTGGACATTCGCAGCTTCTCTGAGCGCCAGTTCAAGAACTTTAACGGGCCAGTAACTATAATCCAGGAACCTCAGAAAAGGCGAAGAGTTTTCATCGAAAGTGACGACGAAGACTAGTGCTGATTCCGTTTAAATTGTATTTTCTTTTACCCGACACGGCCACACGGCTTTTGAGCAAGTTTGAAGCACTTTTCTGTAGGAATTGACATTTGGCGGTTGATTCTTGAGAATGTCAATGAAAATTCTCTCGTCATACAGTAACACAACGGTACCAAAATACTTTTTGCGGCCGTATTGATCATTGCAATTGTTTTCCAAAAATAAATATATTTTCCTGACGGAGTACGCGTAATAGTTCGCTGAATTCTGTTGTGCAGCCGGTGTGACGGTTTGGAAAGATGAATAAATAGATAAGCGCGCGCATCACCAGATGTGAAGTAACGACTTCCTCTTGAATTTAGGTTGTTTTCTTTCTTTAAAACCGTTTAGCCATATAATAAACAACTTAATAACCTCGACCGTTCGGTCGTTACGGGAAAATCTCAAACCTCGGCCTACCGTATTGACCTCGCTATCGCTCGGTCAATACGGCAAGCCCTCAGTTTGAGATTTTCCCGTAAAGACCTCACTCTCGGTTATTAAGTAGTTTTAATAATTATATCAATTTAAAAAAGAGATAGGAAAATATTCGCTATCAACCCCATCAGTATACTTCTGCACTTTAGTGTAAAAGCTTCTACAGATGGAAAAAAGGTTTATATGGTCTGCTTGCCTCAGCTTTCAAGCGAAAAAAGCTAAGAAAAATAACATACGCATTTTCCAAGATGTAGTTTGAGCTACCAGTAATTCAATAAAGATTTGGTATTATAAATTTGGTATTATAAAATATTCCGTTTCTCCAACTTCATATCCCACGGTCGCCCGTTAATACCTGCATTATTTATGATCTTGTACTCTAGAACATTCATACCTGGAGGCAAGTTTCCACTTCATGCCACTTATTCCAAACGTGCTGCCACAGTTAAAACCCAGCCAGCCCCACCACAACATAAAGGTTCCCAAGAGAACATTTGTAGGAGAAGCCATCTGTTTTGGCGGAGAGCTTGAATCGAATCTGCCAATTCGGGGCTTTAACATCAAAGTCGCCACCAAGCCACTCACGCCGCCAACTAAATGGACAGCACCGCATCCCGCAATGTCGACGGCACCCATTTTCCGAAGCCAACCGTGTTCATCCCAAATCCAATGAGCTGAAACACAGTATGTCAGAGTGTTTAAGAATGAGTAAAGTGTGTACGCTTTTAAGCTCGTCCTTTCCGCCATAGCACCAGAAACAATGGTTGTCGCAGTCGTAGAAAAGGACAGCTGAAAAAAGTATTTTGAAAATACCAGGCCCATTTCTCGTTCGTGTGCGTCCGTCAAAAAATATCCGAGGCCTATCACCGGGTTTTCACGCTCGCCGACTCCGTAGCTGAATGCGAATCCGAAAAGCCAATAAGACAATCCACCGTAGATCACATCCACCGCGTTCTTGACCATGATGTTCGCTTCATTTTTCCTGGAGACCATTCCGGATTCAAGAAGACCGAATCCGGACTGCATTGTAAAAATGATGAAAGCGCTTGTCAAAATCCACGTAGCGTCATCTGAACCTATTCCTTCCGCAAAGTCTCCCTTACCGAGGTCCTTCGTGGTTGGTGCTGTGGTTGAATTTAAAGTAAAGTTTGCTTGATTCATGTTTGTTGGTTATGATCTCGCGGCAACTAAAGGAAAGCCCAACAAATAGAATTAAATAACTGCGTAAAAGTTATATCAGGGAGTCAAACGAGTTATGCCTTTAGGATTCTGTTCTGATATGACGCGCTTCCAACACGTCCTCGCACTGTCCTTTGATATCGGTTTTCAGTTGTAGAAGTTCCTGTATTAAAAATAGTCACATGCAGCTGACTGTCAATCATCCTCCTGAAGTTTAAGTTGACATGAATTATTCTGAAATGTTTTCCTGTTGTCACTGTGGTGACAGTCTTAATATGGTCACCGGTAACCAAGAAGACATTTCAATTGTCTTCGAAAAACTTTTCATACAAAACATTATCCTGTTTGCGGCATCAGCAATCACCAAGGAAGTAATAGCTTAAACGAACCATAGTTTGAAAAGAGAAAGACAAAAAGGGCAAGAAATTCATCATAAAGTGAAAAGTGTAAACTTTTGCTGACTGACTTAATATAAAAACAGTTTAATGTTTCCAGGTGTGGTGAACTATATCATATATATGGGGGTGGGGGACGCAGAGTCACAATTTTGTGTTTTTAATGAAGAAATCTTTAGAAGATCATTTTGGTGGGAAAATTTCATCAAAATTGGCCAACGGTGACATCGAGAATAATGATCTCCCGAGGCGAAAGAGTTAAGAGGGTATATTAGTTAGGAGGAGACTATCTTAAGTCAGGGGGATGAAAGGACTTCCCAACCGTTCTTGATCAATAATCATTGTTTATAGTCCTTCATTCAGGGCGATGTTATTGTGTAGCATGCCGTGAAGAGCCCATTGTTGTTTCAATGTAAGAGGGACAAAGTTCAGAAAACACCAGCTTTTACCTAACGTTTGTGAATACATTTGAGCAATGAAGCGTACAATTTGTAGTATGACGACCAGTGAGCAACATGCGTTTAAATGTATTCTAATGTACACAGGTTTAATGATAGAAATAAACGGTCACAATTTACATAAAAATTGCGCCATGCGATCATTGCGCTGTCTTCTCTTCAGTGTTCCTGTTTTCGAGGAAATAATTATTACAAATCTTCGAAGGACGCAATGTTTGGGCCATTTTGACCATTTTATTACCTTTGTCGATTGGAAATAAGTTTTGCTTTCTTATTTGAAAATGACTGGCTTGCCTGGAAGGTTTCATACGAAAGGAAATCTTTCTTTTCGGATGTTTTGTCAACAGGGTGGTAGAGTACGGTGTGGATCAGAAGAGGCTTTATGTGGAGACGGGAAATACTGCAAAACATCCCAATTCTAAATACTGGAAAGATGCCGCTGACTACGTCAAACAGACAGCTGCAACAAGTTATCTCAGAGAGGGTTGGTCTGTCCTTTAATCTAGCATACTTCCATACCTTGGGTTTGATAGTGCAACATAAAACCTTTTTCTTTTGAGATACCTTTTTACCTGACATCACTCACTAGTTATCTTGCCTTTGGAACGTTGTTACGAGACATTAAATTGAATAACTCATCAGTGTCTACACTGAACAATGCTTTAAAATAATAGTTGCACAGAAACATATATTATTTTCATGTAGTTTAGTTCACGTCGGTGTGTGTCACTGATTGTTTGGTCTCTGGATGACTTGTATTTTGTATCCATGTCTGCTGAGTTGCTTATTGCTACCATGCAACAACCAATAGCATAGCTCCATCTTTCTGTATAGAAACCACACACACAATTCCTCGATATTCGCTCCCACGGAAGGCTAACGCTGGAAATGTCAGCTTTCGAATCACTTCACAGTGGCCAATTTACATTATCAACCCACTTGATAAAACGATATTATCTTATACAACAGAGTGTTTCTTTCCAAGGCCTAAGAACCTAAAGCGAAATTTAAACGTAACATTCACAATATGCTCCTTGAGAAACTCTCGGAGGCAATGAGTATATTGATATACTTGATTTGAATATAC
Source organism: Platygyra sinensis (assembly GCA_019787425.1). Lineage (NCBI taxonomy): Eukaryota > Metazoa > Cnidaria > Anthozoa > Scleractinia > Merulinidae > Platygyra > Platygyra sinensis. The sequence goes on from JAHPZR010004780.1 coordinate 56,365, forward strand.
CTTGAAAACTGTTTTCTATCTGCTGTTAGTGTAAATCTACTAGCGTTCTATCACGAATGCCGTTCTCTGATTGGCTACGCTACTCACTATCTATTCAGTGATAGATAGTGAGTAACGTAACAGTGTGCGCTTGTTAACGAAATGACGGCCGTTTCTTGGCGTTTTCGAAGTGTTGAGAAGAGGATTTAGATTAAGTTTTGAACGACTAGTAGATTTATACCAAGACAATTAGGTTATTCGCTCTCGATTTCTATCGCGCGATAGTTGACTCGGGCTACGCCCTCGTCAACTATCATGCGATAGAAATCGAGAGCGAATAATCTAATTGTTAAATAGAAAACAGTTACACATCAGTGCACATCGCGCATCACGTTTGAACCTGATGTAACATAATAAAACAGTTCTTTTCTACGCGTTACTTGACATTTTTTTCTTTTTATGCAATGAGACTACGGTAAATTTATGCAAAAACAATTAGACTACTCGCCCTCGTTTTCTACGAGCGATAGTCAACTCGGCTGCGTCTTGTTGACTATCTGCTCTTAGAAAAACTCGGGCTCGCAGTCTAATTGTTGATTATTCATTAAAAATATTTCCTCGTTTCTGATTGGTTAAAACCACACGCATAATTCACCGTAACCAGCTGCTGTTGACCAAATATTGAACCAATGATGTCAAAAGTGCAGCCCGCTGCAAATTATTGAACCGATGACGTCAAAATGACGTCAAAAGTACAGCCCCCTGCGGATTATTGAACCGTTGACCGAGAAAACCTGGGGACGAGGTTGTGTTATTTTTGGTGAGCAGAAAAACAAAGGGCGAATTGGCGAAACTCCTTTAAGAACGGGGAAATATTTTGAGTGAATAATAAAGCAATTATTGAATTCGGCTTTCGTAGGATATGAAGAATTCTGCAGATCAAGGAGGGTGTTATCCACAGAGGCCGAATTAATTTAATGCGTCAAGCCACTGCTCGCCTCGAATAGCTGTAGCTAACTGCGAGCAGTAGTACATCATATTTTGTATTTTGTTAATTTTCTAAATAAACTTGAAACTCGAAAACTTGACTTACGGCCGCCAGCAAAAAGTTTATGTTCAAATTGTCTAATAAAAAAAAGACAAAAAACACAAGTTAGCTAACTTGCTAATTAAAAAAACACACACAAAAAAAATAAAAGCAATATCAGGCCTCAGCAGGAGTTGCATTAATTATTGAAATTCACGGAAAAGAAAAAGCGGGGGAAAATTGTTTATCCTCAAAATATTCACCGTTTTAGCGCAAAGCTGACTTCAAAGGCACATAAAAACAGCTACGTTGAACAATTGAGGCCCCGCCCACACTAATCCGTTTTCAAACGAAAACGGAGCTGTTTTGCTCCGGATACGGCTATCGTCCACACTACAACGCCGAAAACGATCACCGAAACCGGAGCCATTCGAAAACGCTCTCCAGAGTGGAGCGACTTGAAAACGATGCTTTTTGAAAACGCTGTTTACTAGTGTGGACGGAGAAAACAATGCAATCTGAAAACGGTGACTTCATCACCATCGGGCGCCAGACTACTCAACCGTGAATATCCAGAATGGCGCCAATTTCGCGGGCCCATATATTGAAATCCGCATGCGTCGTCGCATGCGTCGAATTCATTTGAGCATGCGCACTGAGGGTATAAAAGGGTTTTCAAACTGATACGGCGTTGTAGTGTGGACGGGCGAAAACGATACGAAAACGATAAGTGTGGACGCCAATCGTTTTGAAAACGGAGCAAAACAGATCCGTTTTCCATCGAAAACGGATTAGTGTGGACGGGGTCTGAAACAAGTTGCCCTTCCCCCTAATTATGTCTCTTATTTCTAATTCTGAACACCTGGGTACTGGACTCGACATGAAATAAAATGAGACAACGCGTTCTTCCCGGCCTTTTCAGCTACAACCAGTTAAACGCTATCAATATGAATATAAACAAAATTTTTTCTTCATGTCTTAAATTTAAAGCTTTACGAATGAAAGTTTTCGATATAGGTTTGACTTTTGACAAACGTCTTGTACGGCATATCCTTTAATTTACTTTACACTAAGCACTCATATCATCATGTGCGAGAACAAACTAGAAAACTCTGAAAAGATAATTTAAAATTCCTTAATTGAAAGCGGAAAAAACAACGTAAATCATTATTGTTTTTTCCGCCACATTCAATTTGTTTAGTCTATATATTTTAATTTGCCACGCACAATAGCTAGCGTCAGAGAACAACTTTTATGTTAGTAAGGACAACCAGTGACAATGTGGTGGAGGGATTGCGAGTTTTTAAGCTAACTTCTAGTAACTTCGTGACTTCTTCTATTCGTGACCCGTTCGGACCCGTGCGCTATTTCCTTTGAAAAATGGTTCCGTATAAGGGCTGCAGCTGTCGAAGTGATAGGTCCGGAAGAACTTATATGGCCCAAATAGAAAGGTGTAGGCAATCGCAAAATCGATGCGATTTAATTAAAGACAGAGAACAGCTTTGTTTCTGAAAAATAATGTTTTCTTGATTACGATGATGAAAGTGAACATTCTGACAGTAAACTACTCAGTACAGCTTGTCATCTTACACCGAGAGAACAGAAAGAAAGTTAACACTCCTCACAAATGCAAAGTTTACAAAAAAAGTCATATAATACAAGGCTTATTGACCGAGGGAGGTCGGGCCGGACGACAAAATATTTGGCTCGAAGCTAGGACGAAAGGAAGGTCCGTGCGTCGTGACTTAGAGCCAAATAAACGAAGTAAACAGTTATCTTCACAAAGTTTCATCCACAAACTGTTCCGTAGATTGAAAGGCTCTGGATTAATATTAGGCCCAAGCTGGAGCTGAATTCATTATTGAAATTCACGGAAAAGTAAAACAGTCAGTTAAACCTCGCGCGAATTGTTTATTTAATCACATCTTGACAGTGAAAACCACTACACCGAACGCAATAAAGGCAGACGGCTACGTACATGCTGTCAACTTGTTTATCCTCAACATATTCGCCATTTTCAATAAATACATATAATTGCCTTTCGCTTGTGTGTTGCCGGATCTGCACCTTTAAATGGTATTAACCAAAGTAAACCTAAGCCCATCAAGTTTCGAATCAATCAGTAGTGTTGCTTCTCTTAACAGAATTCTGTTCAATTCTCCTTAGATAATAGATGTTATCACTCGCGGAAGATTTTACTGTTGTTCTTAACTGCCTTAAACGTCGGGCATATCCGACAAAATTATTAGAATCCAGGCTTTCAAAAAGAGAAAAGGAAAAAGAAAAATTTTATAAGGATCGTCACCACTAAACGAAGAAATGCGTTTACATGTAATTCACAATAACATGAAACGTTTACGTAAAGGAGGAAATCCGCTATTTAAATGCAAAAACAGCATGCTTGGTTTCAAATTTTATAAACACGTATCTGTAGTGATGTACCGGCATCAAAGGTATTTTAAAAACCAGAGAGAATATTGAATAGGGGGAAATTTCTCGCCACCAAGAGTGTTAAACACTTGAAATATTAAATAAACGCTGCTATATTTTCGCTAAATGAAATGAAAGCTTAAGGAGACTGGAATGGATGACCTGCTCGTTTTTTCAGCCGGTCTTGCTCAGGTCTTTGAAATCGTTTCTTCATGTTTCATGTTCCATTTAAAAGGCTTCTTCGTTAGGGATATTTTCGAATAAAGATTTGATTTGTTTCTTAATAAAAAGCATGGCGATAAACGACAGTGCAATCTTCTCTCCCGGATGTGGCTTACAAATTTTCTATTTTTGATTTATGCCAGTCTTTATAATTTCATTTTCGAATGTAGTCGCCGTAATATCTTTTCTTTGGAAGTAAAATTTTCTGTTAATAAAACCAAAAAACGGTACGCAAGAAAATTTTGCTGGCGTGTAATAACTACTATTCAAATTTCCTAAATTTATCTCTTGAAAACAGATCAAGGAATAAGATGCAGAGATGTCACACCTACCTAATCTTTATTGGTTTCCTTTGGGAGGACAGCAATGTTTTGCACCGCAGTTTCCTCAATCAAAACATGACTAAAATCATTCTGAAAGATGAAGGTAAAACGCTTGAGGCCGGTTGTTGTAATTATGGATAGAACCATTCTGGAAAGTAAGCGACCTCAGCGCATTATTTTCATATGTCGAATTCGTGTCTGGCAGGTGTTTTGTTCATGCATCAGAATAATTAACACCTCAAACCTTGTCTCACGAAGCATTTTGTATTAATTTTGCACGTAAGGTTGTGAGCTTTCTGGATGCTGCTCAGAATATCTTATGATCAAGCTTATGCTTCTCTCGATCGCGGTGGCTTATTTAACATTCAATGGACAATATAAGTACCCGGCTATCAAAGATCCTTAGCTGGTGAAGAGTTTTTCGCAAAATTTTCAGTTACAACTTTTAAAATGGATATTTGCCAAGACCGAAACAGTTTTCAGTGTTTACTTTTAGCTTTTGAAAAAGTTTCCGGAGTGTACACAGTGATATTTTTTATATCAAGGACGTTACCGTAGGGATTCGCGAGCGCGACGCGAAGAAAGAGAAAGCAAGCTAAAGTTTTCATTGTATACTAAGGGGGAACTCAACAAGAAATTTTGAGCTCGGGCGTTTTTGAAAACGGAACACTAAACCCACACATCTGAGGGTTGTCCAATACTGTCAAATAGAGTCCATTGGAAAATGAGTCATAACATTTCGATCGATTTGTCAAATAGAGAATTCTTATTTCGGACGCAAAAGTGCAGCTTTCCATTGGACTGTTGCATTTCATTAGCTAGACTTAGACAAATATCGCTGTAGTAGAAGGGCGCCACAAACTTTTGTCGATTCGATCGATTCCGTCGATTTGTCAAATGGATAATTCTTAAATTCGATCGGAAAAGTCCAGCTTTCCATATACGGCACCATAATTGTCGATCGAGTCAAATTGCTATACTCTCTTTTCTGTTTTTAGAACGAGGAAAGGTTATGGATTAGCGGGATGAGCGGTTTTTGCATTACATTAACGTATCGGTCGGTTCGACGAACTGTTATCTATACTACCTTTTACGTTTTTATAGCGAGCCGATGTTTATGGATTTAAGCGGTCTTTCACGTTTATCGGTCGTTTCGACAAACTGTTTTACCCGGCCTTTTGTGTTTTTAGAACGAGGAATGTTTATGTATTAGTCGTTTTTCTTATCGGTCGGTTCAACTAACTGTTCTAGCTATTCCCTTTTGTGTTTTTAGAACGAGGAATGTATAAGGTTATGTCGGTCGATTCGACTAACTGTTCTTGCTATTCCCTTTTGTGTTTTTAGAACGAGGAATGTATAAGGTTATGTATTAGTCGTTTTTTTGCCTGCGTTTATCGGTCGGTTCGACTAACTGTTCTACTCCCTTTTGTGTTTAGAACGAGGAATGTACATTTGTTAGTCGTCATTCAAGTGCATCCGCCGGTTCGACAAAGTTTAATGTGGAATCGTGAATGAAATAACCATTCCCACCAATCGAACGAATCGATCGATTCGACAATCTTGGACCGGGTCGCCGTTGTCACTAATGAGATGCAATAGGCCATATTCGTATTCTCGGTATTGGACTGGAACTAGCTTGCAATGGAGGCTCATGCGGGGGAATATCATTAACAAGAGTTGAATATAATTTGTATTTGAAAAGACTCCCCCGCATCAACCTCACTTGCAGCTAGTTCCAGTCCGATGCCGGGAATACGAATATGGCCCATTGTCCGATCGACGACCGCACTACTTGTCAAATCGATAGTAAACTTTTCCATTTGACAAATCGAACGAATCGATCGAATCGACAGCACTTTGTCCACTTCTCGCCAATGAAATGCAATTTTCCGATCAACAACAAATAGAATGTTGTTTTGTCGGTTGGAATCTATTCGACAGTATTGGACATGAGTGACACATCTCGGGTGTACGGGCACTGTTAATACTACCTCTTGCGTTTCCCCTTGAAACATTTTATTGTTATGAGAGATAAGACTAAATATATACCGTGAGTCTATCTCTAGGACGACGTTGGCGTCCCCTGATATTAGACTTGATGAGCTGAGGATTTTTAATTTGTGCCTATTTTAAGATGGGTCGGAGCATAGTTAATGAAGGGGAATGGTTATGAAGCCCGACAAACATCTAAGGCGCAGTCAAAGATGCCAAGATTTAGGTTGGAAGGTCCACGACCGTGCACAATTTTTTGATTTGCGCTCATACATTATGCATGAGTTACCTACACGTTTCTATTGGTTAGTTCCTCAGTACAGAGTAAACAGCTATTGTGTTTTGTGCAGGGTCAAGGCCAAAAGAGCGAACAAAAACCTACAACAAAGAACTTAGTCGGGTTTCATAACCATTCCCCTTTATTAACTGTGGTCGGAGACGGATTGTACGGCATGCATATCTCGACATATAACATTACAGAGGGTCTATTATAGTCTGGCGGTTTGACGGCTTAAGCCAATTTTGAGTGCCGGTTTGCGGTTTCATTCACTTTACGGTTAAGAAATTATCGTGCGGTTGCGGGAAATCATAAATTTAGCTCGCGTTTTTCGGTTTTTGCGTGTTTTTGTGGCGGTTATTCAAACAGAGTTAAGACGCTCAGAAGACTGAGCGGTAAGTTTATCTTGCTTAAAGCTTCTCTTTTTAACAAAGGATTGCCTTTTAGGGCTAGACCAAGTCAGTCAGGGCTTCCCTCTGTGTCCCTGGCCATGTGGGGAGGGGTGGCGAGGTAATTTGATAGGCTTCAAAGCTTCGAAAGGTTCACGAAAGCACGTGGAAAGATGGATAATCGTCCTACCTGTGGGGCGGTGTCGGTTTTTAGAAGAAAACGAAAGCGGTTTGCGGTTTCGCAGAAACAAAATATGGCGGTATACGGAATGTACGACCCCCTGCAATAGACCCTCATTACAGCATACCCTGGATCGAGTGTCATTCTACAAATTTTCCAGCGTGCAATAAAAGAAATAAACAATCCAGTTATAGACTAAAACAAAAATCAAACCCTGCTTCTTTATCAGTTGTATTCTTTAACATTTTAAACTCGTTATTTTCATTGTGTGAACTCATTTGTGGTAAAGTCATAAAACATTCTTTGAAATAATTATCACATTGAATTTCAGTGAAAACTGGTTATTTAAAACATCGTAAAAACTAAGGAAAACAAAATCAAGGTATTTAGATTGCAGATAAATATATTCAATGTCATGATTAGCTACGGAGAAGTTTAATTTTCACTGATATCAGTTATTTTATACTAAAAATCTTCCAATATCAAAACCCAATTCTAAGGTTGCTATTCGTTGAATTTATCTGTATTTTATCCAGCGTGACTGGCAAGTAGGTCTGACTACCCGATGTGAGAAGACGACTTTACATTACACTGTAATTCAACCTCTGTGCTGTTTGCATGTGACGTACTGCGTGCCTACATTTTCAATAGTTTACGCCCGCCATCTAAATTTCCATTTCATCTTTATTACAAGGTAACACGAATAAAAAAAATTGACTGAAAGGTTGCAAATCATCCCTGGATTTACAGGACGCATTATATCGATTATAAGGACGTTTTGCGCTAATCGTTTCTGCCCCTCCTTACTGCGCACGCAAATTCACACATGTATGAGAGCGCGCGCAAAGTGATAAAATGAACAATGATGATAGGGAAGATGGTCATTGCTATAGTTTTGCCTGGATTTATTAAACGATCTTGAAAGTTCGATAACCCCTATTTTTCTTTTGGTGGTTTAGCAAAAACATGAAGAAAACCTATCAACTTAATTGTTTTGTTTGTTTTTTTTTTGCAAAATGTATTGTCGAATTCCGTTCTTTTTAGCTCTTCGTTTACCTGTGCGAGGGTTTCAAAAGCCTCTCAATGGGTTAAATTTTGTTAAAACGTTCAATTGATAGTACTTGGAATTATATACGCAACAGACCCGCTTCTAAAAAATGTCACTAAGATCGTTTGCCTCCGTTGACTCGCCTTCGATATTTTTTACTATAAACCCATGTAGTATCACAAGTAACTCATCATCTGTCTGCAGTAAAAAAAAATTTAAAAACGTCTATCGACTGGAAAATTGTTGACGCCAAACACCGACCAACATGAAGTAAATTTGGAAATGGGAAAATCGTGTAATTTTCTGTTTTATCGGTTTCCTTTCCATGACAATCGAGATAAAATCGATGAATCATGGCACATGTGCATCGTGTCTTGATCGAATTCATTTGAGGCAGATATCTATCCCTAGGTTTTTGAAGGAAATGCCAAATATACTTTACCTATTTCTAGCAATGGATAATGACGAAGATACATCTTGGTTCCACTCTTTTGACGAAACAGACTTTACACTGAGGCCACTGATATGTTCGTTTTCATTCAGAGCGGTTATATGATTTACAATTATGCTATAAATTTTCATTTGACTTAATTGTATTGTAATAACTAAGGATATGAATACCAACTTTGTTGGCTTAACGACAAATGGACAGTTAAACATAAATAATTACGACGGTTTCATTCGTTATTTTTGGGTGCGTTAAATGGAGGGAAATAACCCGACGGCAGATGCAATTGAATTGCTATTAATGGAGTACTGCGCCACAGGGGTGAGCAAGAAATATCGCACTGGTCAACAAAGCAAGTTAAAAATTAAAAGAGTGAAAATATATCATGATAAGCTATATCGCGGTGTAGTTTCATGGAAAACTAAAGAAAACAAAAAACAACTACTGGACAAGGTTGAGCAAAAGATCGTGATTTATCAGTGGAGAGTAGATCATGTGCCGAAGCCGAAGCTAGACAAATAATTGATCTGCGAGACACTGACAAAAAACGATATTTTGCGATAGCCGAGTTCACTAAAATGGTTTATCACTCGATCCCCAAATTTTGCTTTTTATTAAAATCACCCTCTGACAGCTCAGGGGAGCAATTTCCCATTTTTAACCAGATGTCATAGTTACAATTACGCATGAGCAGAATATTATTTTGCAGCAATTATTAAGCAATTATTGGATGAGGTTGAGCATGATATCATGAATTATCAAAACCGAGGTCTGTGTTATCTGCCGAATCCGAAGGCTGATGCTGATAACGCAGACACGAGGTTTTGATAATTCATGATATCATGCGAAAAGCGAATTCAATAATTGTTTTATTATACATTTTTGACATAATTCTTCCTCTGAAACGGAAGCGAAGTGTTCAACCATTTTGTTTCTGAGGAGAACACTCCATGGGGCTTAGTAACCTAGCGACGTTGAAATTGACATGATAAATGCAATATCTGCAGCAGATATTGCATTTATCATGTCAAGTTCACAAGCCATTGTGAGTTGATTGAATGCTCTCGACCAATCAGATTTTTCATACTGAGCCTGATGCAAAATATCGAGAACTGTCAGAGGCGAGCAGATCAATTATTTGCCGAAGCCGAAGGCTGAGGCAAATAATTGACCTGCGAGACACTGACAAATCGCGATATTTTGCGATAACCGAGTTCAAGAATTGTTTTATCACTTGATCACCAAGTTCGTTTTACATATTTTAATCACTTCCTGGCAGCTCAGGGAAGCGATCTGCCATTTTTCTCCCGAGAGCGTGGTCCCAATCACGCATGGGGACAATATTATTTGCAGCAAAGCACGTTTAAACCGTACTACGCATGAGCAGACCATTGTTTGAAGGCAGTTATTTGCAGGTCACGTGGTGGGCTCTCGGCCAATGGATAAGAAGAAAACGATGCGTCCAATGATTAACACATTTAGACGGTACTACATGCATGAGCAGACCCTTATTAGTAGGCAGATATTTGCACGTCATGTGGCTGTCTCTCTGCCAATGAAAAGAAAGTGAAAATGCCTCGAATTATAAATTAAAATGTCAGTTGTCACAGCGAGTCTCCATTGGAACACTTCACTAACACAATAGAAATTAAGTTATCAAGACTCCAGACAATTTGTTCGTAGCTTTTGAACTGAACAAGATTTTAAATCATACATTTCGCTTGGTAGATTCGTAAATATCTAATCTATAGGGTAACTTTCAATCTACGGAACAGTTTGATGAAAATGTGTGGATGCATAGATAAATGTTAGCTTTGTTTAATTTTACTTTTAGAACTGTACTGTACTGATAGAAATCAGAAGTACATTCACTGAGTTTGGTAGTAAATACAACTGAGTCAAGTTAAAAGCCGCTTATTCGGTTATATTGCTGTTTCTTTTTTTAATCTACTGACAGAGGCCTGTATATTCTATGTCATCGACAGTTTACTGCGATGATCACTCTTCATTTTCAGTGTCCGTTGAAAAACGTGTAACAAAAGAATACTGTATTAGTACATAATCAAACTTCGAATGTGCAAGGATCGCTTTCCGATTACAGTGTGTTTCACAAAACGTCTCACAAACGGTTTCCGACGTTCTTTTGAAATTCCCGAAGTTCGCTACGAACTTGGCATTACGTAGTTGTCAATCAAATTGTGAACTCGGAAATAAAGTCAATTCGGTGTCATGATTGTAACTCAAAAACGAGCTCGGTGACCCCCATTTTTTATTATCGAATTGTAATCAGCATGACAAGATACAACTTTTTGCAAAGTTAAAAAAAATCCTACGAAGCGGGTTCAGAGCCACCTAAAATTTTCGAAAATTGTTGCTATGGTAACCTATTGTGCCACAAAAATAGCAACAACTTGTTCCCCAAGAATTGGGTAGTTTGTTGATACCATGACTTTGGCATCAACCGGTATAGAGTGGTTGTAATGACCCATCAAACTGTGAGTCTTGGAAAGTACTGGAAACTGTTTTCAGCCACCTTAATTTGTGTTGGATTTCCGCGCGCAACTGACAACCAATCAAGACCGCGGATTTATGCATTCAGCGCCACATGTCAAGTCTGGAATTCTGAGAGCTGAATTCCAGTCTTTTCCATCAAGGACTACTCAACACAATAGAATTCTTATTTTGACAAAATTTTTTTAATAACAGCTTTTAGGTGTGATCAATAAAACAACTGGTTACACAGTCATGTAGGCTTCGTTACGTGTTTTTACATTTATTTTTAAAAATCAATATAATCTTAAATTTGAATTTTCCAAAGAGTACATATTCTTTCGTGTAAACAGGTACGACTAACAGACTGAGCTTTCAGCTAATTTTTAAAAGCAAATTATGGTTAAATAGCTAGAAATTTGTCATTTAATCAAATGACAAATGAAGGTTGAAGTTTTCAACTGCATGTCGTAAAAAAAGGTGTCAGTGCATTTTAGAGCCCATAAAAAGCTTCCTTTTCCGTTCCACTTCCTTTCTCTCCACGCGTTCTCTTGCCGGGCTCGGGGCCTAGGCCCCATCCTCAACTAGACAGCCTAGTATATGTTCAGCAAAGTTATCCCCGTGTTGGATTAGGTGCCTAGTCAATGACGTCACAACATACCTTCCTGTATACTAATTCGGTATAGGTTTACTTTTTAGCGTCATTCTAGAACAATAAAAACAGTAGACTTGCCCAGGATTGACCAATCTCTTTTAATCCCGATTAGTTCTTGTAGAATCTATTATGTGTTCAGAGTAAAACCCGTTAGATTTCGAAAGCATCATTTCTTCATTCAACTTGCACTCGCTGGAAATTTGAAAACTTTGTTGGATTGTCGAAACGTTCATTGCCTTGAATATGGCTTTTTTCAACAACGTTGTTGATCTTAAAGCTGCTTTGAGCGCTTGTCTAACTGTCAATGACGTCAACATCTCCCAGTCGCGGACAGTTAGGCAAGCGCTCAAAGCAACTTGAAGATCAACAACGTTGGTGAAAAAAGCCATATTCAAGGCAATGAACGTTTACGAAAATCGAACAGTTTTCAAATTTCCAACGAGTGCAAGTTGAATGAAGGAATGACGGTTTTGAAATCTACCCGCTTTTACTTTGAACACAATATATTCTAATAAGCCAATCAGGGTTAAAAGAGATTGGGCAATCCCGGGGCAAGCCTACTGTTTTTATTGTTCTAGAATGACGCTTATTAGTAAACCTATACCGAGTTAGTATGCAAGAAGGTATGTTGTGACGTCATTGACTGGGCACCTTATCCACCTAATCCAGAGGCCCTAAATCCAACGCGGGGATAACTATGCTGAACATATACTACTTATTCAGCTGCTGACCGTCACAAATGTTTCTACCGTTAAGCGTTAAGGGAAACCCCAGTGGGATCATAAACAGGCAAATTAGAGAACCGTTATTCAGTATCTGGACGCTATGCGATGCTATCAAGTACCGCCTTATGTCATATAAATTTTCTAGAACTAAGGACGTTCGCGCCAAATGCTCGTACTCATCCTTACAACGCACGCAAGTTCACACGTCACAGCATGCATGACAACGCGCGCTAAGAAAACGATCATAGGGCCGATAGACGCTGTTTAAGCTTTGCCTGGATTTAACGATTTTGCAAGCATACATACATACATACATACATACATACATACATACATACATACATACATACATACATACATACATACTTTATTTATTCCAGAAGCAAATTATATATACAAATAAAAACTAAGAACAAAAGTACTTCTAGAAAAGGAAGTGAGGAGGTTAGCCCTATGCAAAAACTCCCTCAATAAATAGGAAAAAGGTTAATATATATTTAAATCAAGATTTTTACAATCAAATATTTAAATACAATTTAAGCTTAGATTTAAAAAGTTGAAAACTATCAGCTTCCACTATATCACCCGGTAGATCATTCCACTATTTTTCTTTTGATGGATCATTTTCTCTACTGATTTTCTACCTTTAGCGAAAAACTTAAGAAAATCTATCGATTAGAAGTTTGATTTCTTTTGTGAAATGTAACATCAAATTTCGTTCTTTTTAGGTCCTCGTTAATCTGTGCCGTGATATCAAATGCCTCTTTAATGGTTAAATTTTGTCAAAACGTTGGTAACATTTACATTATTTACGCAACAGATCCGCTTGTACAAAATATGACTGGGATCGTTTGCCTCCGTTGACTCACCTTCGATATTTTTAACTATGAACCTCTGTAGACCATGCTGAATTACCTGGGCCATTTTTTTTTTTTAAATCAGGGTAGTTTTTTCATACGCTTTTTCTCTGAAACGAGTTCTGTGGCCGTTAATATTTTCTTGTTTTCCTGACATAAGTACTTCATCATCTGACTTCATTAAATAATTAGCAAATCTATCGATAGGAATATTTCCACGCGAACGTCCTTAAGAAAGAACCGAATGGCAGTTTTACAAAATGTTTTAAAAGTATGTTAAGTCGCACGAAAATGCTTGGCAAGTAGAGGTTTGGCATGCACCTCTGCTCAAGCTTCACTGCAGATAATTACTGCTTACTTTCTGTTGCTACCCAGTTTGCATTCGCTAACTGTACGTTACATGCATTCCACTCGGCTGAATTATCTAGATTCACTCTGCCATTTCTAAAAAAGCTATTCATTGAAAATGTGCCATTATTCATGCTATCATTTCGAGAGCTTCTAGCTGAATCGTTCTTCTGCTACTTTGGTTGAACAAGTCTCCTTCGACTGAGTGCGAATAATTTTTCGTGAAGTGCCGTCAATCTCAGCGGCTTCCAAATTGATCACATTTACCTCTAGTGATTTCGTTGCGACGCCAAAACTGTGTTGAGTTGAGTTCGGATCGAGTTCGTCGATTCCATGCTCCACTTTGTCAGCCCCCATTAACTCATCCTCCTCACTCATGCGCAGTCCCAGCAGCCGATTGACCAATAGCAGCTCTAGAAATGTTGCAAGTGCAGCCCAGGCAGAAACAGCGACGGCCGTGAGTAGTTGGACTCCCAAGAATCTCCAAGGACCACCCTTAAGGATTCCAAACTCGTTAGAGAATGTATTTTCGAGGATATCTTTTTCAGCAAAGAATGCGACGGACAATAGGCCCCAGATTCCTGCCACGCCGTGTGTGGGCATACAGCCCACAGGATCATCGATTCTCAGCCGCTCGAGAAGAGCACATCCAGGGCAGGCTAGGAGGGCGCCTATTGCACCAATGACGAGAGCTTCCCATGGACGAGTAAGTGAGCAGATGGCTGCGTATTAAAGAAAGAAAAATGAATGACCGATAAGCGTTGACTGAAGAAAATATCAAACCTACGAGACGCAACATAATGCCCGTGTTATGCCATTGCATTGCATGAGAATACTCTCAAACTGAGTCGAAACTCTATTGTTTTGACAACGTTCTTTTATTCATCGAACTCGCTTTTAAGCTAGAAGCGCTCAAAACTAACATAAAGGTCGTTTTCATTTTAAACTGAGTATAACTTGTTTACCACGTGGAGAAGCGCTCGTGTACAGTACGCTTGAGTTGCGATTTTTCTCGCTTACACCCTCTTTTCATCATATGGTAAGTTGTTTATAGTTGTTATAGTTTCTGTTTCTAGTCTCGCTTCGCAAGGTAATGTTTGTCATGTTTCGCTGGTTTTTACAACTTGTCACAAGGTAGTATTCGAAGATGAAAGGTCGACATCGGTTACTCTGATTATGTCTAACGATGGCTCTCCGTTGGCATTAAACCCCTTGTGTTTTGGAAGGCTGTTTGTGTTACATCGACTCCTTTAGCCGCTTTATATGTCCAGCCCGGACATTGATGTAAAATCCATATGTGTTAACGTCTCTTGTTTTGGGATTTGTGCTTATTTACGCTGTTTACGAACTTAACTGGAGAATCGCCAATTCATCGAAGGAAAGTGCCATCGTTCAAGGTTTGTGTCATAACGCAACGAAGAATTCTCTACGAAAGGTTAGAGTCGCTGGATAGATCTCGCCGGGGGAATTTGTCAACCATCACAAAGGTGTGTAATACGCTAGATGAAAGTGTGAAGGATTTTTGAAACGTTGTTAAAGTACGAACTCAACAAACGCAACTTAATATCGCCTGAGAGCAGCACTGTGCATGCTGTAATAAATATAATGATTTGCTTGAAACTTCCTGTGAAAAAAATCAGTGTTTTGAGTGTCCATTATACCCAACGCGTAAGGGTACATGCTTACAATGATAACAATGAGCAATTTGTTCTTGATGCTGCCGAATTTTACAATACTCAAGTGTCTGAAGAAATAATGGAGAAAGAGATACATTCCCAGCCGAATCTGTGAAATCCCAAACGAGTTATGCCTCAAGATTGACTGTGTCTAGTTTGAAAGCCCGTGAAGGAAGCATTGATGCAACAACAAGCTGAAGAAAGAAGAAGAGGGACAGTTGAGCTGGAGGTAAAAAGATTTGAGATGGAGATAAAACGAACGCAATTGGAACTGCAACATAGACTGGGACTAACCAAATTGGATGCTGAAAAAGAAGTTGTGGCCGCAAGAGATCAGGCAGAACTAGCCAAACTAGAGGCCTTTTTGGTACAAAAAGAAACGTCTAGGCTGACCGATGAAAATGAGGGTATAAAGTGGTCTCCCAAAGTAGAAGAATTTCATCCAAAGGACGAACTGGTGCAAAGTCTTGAAGTGGCAGTCGCTTCTTTGCCTTTAGCCATTTTTAGTAGCTTTACTCCTGCACCTGTGTCAGTTATAAACCCACCTCTTACGTCTACACCTGCAGTAGAAAACCCTGCAGCCACTACCTCCATGCATGTTACTGGAGGAATCTGTTTTAGTGATCCACCTGTGGTTCCAAAAATGCAACTTAATCCTACCGTTCATGAGAGTAATATGCCCAAGTCCGTCAAAGCTGATTGCCAAAAAGAATCTAAGTCACAACCGTTGACACTTTTGTGACTTCTATCAGTACGCCGTCTACGGTCACGCTCAATATGTCTAGTGCAACTGTCAATGAAAGCCTTGCAGCTATTATGTCCTCGATGAAAAGAATAACTGCTTCCCATGATCTTCCTCATGTGCGAGTCCAGAAGTTTGATGGATCACTTCAACAATACCCTTCCTTTCGCCAGAGGTTCGAAAAACTGGTTGGGAAAAAACCACTTGACGATGCTGTTAAAATGACCCGCCTATTTTAATTTCTAGAGGCACCTGCGCTTCTTGCAGTTCAGCGGTACGAGACATTGCCAGGGGACTTGGCAAAGGCTCCTAAGACTTTGGAGGATCGTTTTGGTCAACCATTCCAAGTAGTAAGAACGTCTGTGAAATCTCTCACTAAGGGACCTGTCATACAACCCAATGACAACGACAGCTTGCAGCAATATGCAGACATGGCTCAAGTTGCCTACGATATCCTCGAGTCAATGGGATACTTCAGTAAAATGAATGTAGACAACTTCGAGAAAGTGATCAAGCTACTTCCTAATTGGATAGAAGCCAAATTTGCTGAAGGCGTTAAGCGCCTGGAGAGAGAAGGTCATAAGATGCAGGACTCGATGGCCGACCAAAGTGTATCATGCAATACTTCAATGCATTCAGTCAGTACAGTAGTTGATTCTTCTGAGGTGCTACTTCAAGTTCATTCCGGTGAAGGCGATAAGCAATTCTGGTCGTCAAATCACGACATATGGTCTAATTGACTCAGGGTCTGACATAACTTTGGTTGACCCTTCTCTTGTGAAGTTGCTAAATGAGCAAGCTTTCTCTCACGACAGTGAACGGTTCTGATCTTGAAGAAAAGGGAATGGAGGTTAACTTCAAATTTGCATCATTGGATAGCAAGAACGATCACGTCATCGGTGTCAACTCTGCATGGGCTGTAAAGGATCTTACCATTTCTCTGAAGCATACAAGGTTGTCAAGGTCTTTAGAACAATGGCCACATTTACAGGAAGTGCGTTTCCCGGAGGTGGAAAAAGGGACGATTTCTATCCTACTCGGTACTAACATTCAAGCAGCTTCCGTACCTCTTGACGTAGGAAAGGGAAACCGAAATGAACCGCTTGCCATCAAGTCTTGCCTTGGTTGGAGCATACTCGGTGGCGTCTCAAATGTACAGTCCCACAACCAGATCCAGCTTAACCTCATCATTGGTGAAGATGTTTCCCTAAACGACCAACTCGAGGAATTTGGAACATTGATTCCTATGGCACCGCAAGGCCTGAAACCAAGCCATTATCACTGGAAGATCGGAGAGTTCTGAAGCTTATCGACAACTCAATTAGCCTACTGGATGGCCATTAGCAGATGTCCTTTTGTAATGGGATGACAATCCTGTACTACCTTAGAACCGACCTTTAGCTGAAGCAAGATTACAGTACCTGACAAAGCGCTTCTATCGTGATCCAGAGATGGAAGTTAAATACAGAGATATTCAAGTGTGCGTAGATAAGGGGTACACTAGAAAGCTGAGCAAAAGAGGAAGCTGTCACAGTCAGTGACATCACTTGGTACATTCCCCATCATCCAGTAACAAACCCCAACAAGCCGGGTAAGGTGAGAGTAGTGTTTGATGCGGCCGCAAGGTTCAATGGCACATCTTTAAATGATCAGCTGTTGCAAGGACCTTGTCTTACCAATGACCTCACTGGTGTAATTCGTTTCCGTGAAGAAGTCGCCTTTTCCGCAGACATTGAGGGCGTGTTCTACCAGACCAATGTGACGCCAATTGACACTGATGCGCTGAGATTCCTGTGGAAGCCTAGTAATATTGATGACACACCAGAAGACTATAAGATGCTGGTCCACATCTTTGGAGCAAAGTCCTCGTCCTGTTGCGCCAACACGGCTTTAGGTATGACAACACAAGACAATGAAAGAAAACACTCACCTGAAGTCATCAGAACAGTTCGTAGAAACTTTTATGTCGACGATGTGTTAAGTCCGTTCCAAGTACAGAACAGGCTGTCCATCTGACATCTGACCTAGCCAAGTTGCTAAAGGAAGGAGGCTTCCGTCTCACAAAGCTTGCGAGCAATAACCGAGAGATATTACAATCTATCTCACCAGAGTTAAGAACAAATCCACTACTTGACTTGGATCTAGATCAGTTACCGTTAGAACGAGCATTGTTGTGTGTACCGGGATGCGCAATCTGACAGCTTCAAGTTTAAAGCTTTACAAGCGGAAAAAACGCCCACTAAGCGAGTGGTGCTTTCCACTGTGAGTTCGCTGTTTGACCCGCTAGGATTCCTTTCGTCCTTTGTGTTCTCTGCTAAGATTCTGTTGCAGGAACTCTGGAGAGATAAATTCCTTTGGGATCAGCAGACCCCGGAACCATACCTCTCACAATGGCAACGTTGGTTACAGGAGCTACCACAAGTCATCACCATTAGCATCCCAACGTGTTACAAGATTCAGTCAGTTCGCAACTCATCAACTCTTCAGCTTCACAACTTCACTGACGCATCCAGACGAGGTAACGCAGCAATTTCATATTTGCGTTTCGTCGGAGAGAAAAGAGTGATTTATTGTTCTTTGTCATGGCAAAAACGCGCAATGCGCCGATTAAGGAGTGGATTATCCCTCGCCTTGAACTTCAAGCCGCAGTACTAGCAGCCCGTCTGAGCAAGATAATATTAAAGGAACTTGATCTACCAGTAGGTCAAACTTTCTTTTGGTCCAATGGCATCTTTGTAGTAGATCAAAAACGAAACAAGGCGTTTTCAAACCTTTGTCGCCAGCCTTGTTGCTGAGATCCACGAAACAAGTTCTCCAGAACAGTGGCAACAAAATTCCCGCTCTCACAAACCCCGCTTATGATGGTTCACGAGGTGTTGGTGCTCAGCATTTTCACGCTGGATGTCGCTGGTGGTCAGGTCCAAAGGTCCTTTGGAAACCTGAGCATACGTGGGCCAATGTACCAGTAGAGGATCTACAAGATGAGGACATGGAAGTACGGAAGTCATCGCAGACGTAACGCGCCTCCTCTTCAACAAGTTATAGCCAAGGGGAGACAGGACTGGATATTTTTCGGGATGTTTTAGGTCAAGCGAAGCCGCAGTATGCTTTAAGTGTATGGCTGCATATTCGTATGCCTCAATAGCCGAGCAGTACACACTAGATCAGTTAACTAGAAACGGACACGTTCATACAAGCCTTGGTTCGATTCATCTCAGTTAGTAGTTGCCCAAAGAAGATTTGGTCGGACAATGGTACAAATTTCACCAGTGCCGAGAGGGAACTTCGCCGATCGGTTCAGGATTTGAACGAAGAACGCATCAAGAGTGAGTTACATTTACGTGAGGTAGAATGATGCAGTTGCCCACTGCCAGAGTGGCATTTTCAACCTCCCGCTGCAAGCCAAATGTCAGAAGTTTGGGAAAGGCTCATTAGAAGTGTCAAAAAAGCTATAAAGGCTGTTCTCGGTAATCCGGGTGTTCTGGTTGGTTTGGAGACGTTGCGTACAGTGTTTGCGTAAGTTACATCAATCTTGAACAGTCATCCTATTTGTCCTTCCAGTGACGATCCTAATGCCTTAGAGAGCCGCTCACTCCAAACCATCTTCTTCTACACTGCCGAAACCTCTTCGTACCACCTGGAGTCTTCGCTAAAGAAGATATGTACTCGCGCAAACAATGGAGACACGCCCAGTTAATTGCTGATTGCTTCTGGTCTAGATGGATTCGAGAACATGTTCCGACTTTGCAGCAGCGCCACAATTGGCTACTGAACAAACGGAACTTAGCAGTGAACGACCTAGTTCTTGTTGTGGACAACACCGTGCCGAGGTGCCGCTGGTTGTTGAGCCTGTGACAAGGGTTCTTCCGGGTGCAGACTTTTGTGCGTACAGCAGAAGCGAAGACGAAGAGCTCGAAACTTGTCCGGCCTGTAACAACCTTGTGCCTTCTTGAAGAAGCAACATAATGAACAGAGGGAAGATGTGAACGCTGTGAAATTGACATACCTGAACTGAACACTTAGGCTAAGTTTAAATTTCTTAGTTGTCAGGTTTGCTCAGCCCTATCGCTCGGGATGTTGAGGGTATTACTCAACAAGTTGTTAATGTTAAGTCCCTTCCACGGTTCCAGATTTTTCCATAGGGATTACCTAAGATCATAATGCTTCGATAGCTTGTTCACTTTTTAATCGCACGTGGAAAAGCGCTCATGTATAGTACGCTTGAGTTGCGATTTTTATCACTTACGCCGTCTTTTTATCATATGGTAAGTTGTTAGATAGTTTCTGTTTCTGGTCTCGCTTCGCAAGGTTTGTCATGTTTCACAGGTTTTTACTGCTTGCCACAAGGTAGTAATCCAAGATAAATGGTCGACATCGATTATTGTGATAGTGTCTAACGATTCTCTCCGTTGTTGTGTTTTGGAAGGCTGTTTGTGTTACATAGACACCTTTAGCCGCTTTATATGTCCGGTCCGGACACTTTTTTTGTCAAGATTTGTCAAAACTCTCTCTCATAGGCCTTATCGTGTGACGAAGATTATCAAATTTCCTACACGTCTGCATCAAAATAAATATTCTTAGCAACCAATCAAAAAATCTACAGACAATTTTACAAGTGCGTCGTTGATTGATATGGTTCACTTTGTTTGATCGTACATGCGTGGGCAAAGACAGGTAATTCATTTTGTCAAATAACAATTTCAGCTTGGAGTTTGAAGGCTTGCATGTTCTAACAATAGAAAAAGTAAAAATACAGAAGGGCCGCAGCCAGGATGAAACATAGTAAAAATTTAAAAACGACCTCTGGCTGAAATGATTAAAAATTACGAGCTTTCAACTGCCCGAACTGCAGTCTTCGACAGGTAAAATGAATGAATAAAAAGCGCGAATTGCGAAATTATAAAAATGTATTAATAATTATGAATGTTTGTTAAAAAGAATGTTGTATTGTGCAGGTAATGGGCAAGAATTGTTATCAGCGTTAGGTGTTACTCTGGTATGCCACGCTTCTAGTGTTCTTCTGGTTCTGAAAGAGCCTTTGTGAATAATTAACGCGTTCTCAAAATCAATGGCGTGGTTGTTGGACCAGGCGTGATTAGCAATATTTGAACCTTTGGCCGCAGTTTTGGTGTTTCTCAAATGTTCTTTTTTTCGGGTATTAAAAGCTCTGCCGGTTTCCCCAATGTAACTCCACGAACAATTTGTACAGGGAATTTTGTACACGACGTTGGTCTCTGAACTTTTTTCTGATTTTTCAGTTTATTAGCTTTAAGGTGGTGTATTCTTTACAATGATGCTGATAAAATCGACGCAAGTACGAAAGATTTTCGGATATTAATAACACCCCTAGATGGGTAACTTAGATGGTCTGAACAACTCGGACTAAATGTTAGCTGCAAAAGTCAACGCAAATTACTATACCTGTTATGCTGACAAGCCCAGCCAGAATCCCAGTCACAAAAGTCGGAATGTTTAACTTGTTCCTAAAACAAATGTAGCTGATATAACAGCAAAAGAAATAATTTAAGTAAAGATGTCAAGACATCCTTAGATGAGCGGGGAAGTAAACCAGGCTAAAACTAGAACGGGGAAAATTTCATCGCTTTCATTTTATTTTTTTTTTTCATCGCTTTTATTTTTGTTGGGTTTAATTCTTTCCCCTCCAAAGAACTACCGTTGGGTCCCCGAGGATGATCTAAAGAGAAGTTGCCTTTTCTATAAGGCCTCGACTACATGCTCTTACCCAGTTCATTAGATGTCCTAGTGGGGGAATAGCTATTCATCGGAGCTTTACACGGGGAGGCTCCGCACTAAGGTCTAAACCCTCGGGTCGCCACGAAGCTCTTCGGAACGGTTCTAGAGAGCTTCATGACAACAGAAACCTATATAACCATTTTTTGTGTTTCATTTCACCATTTTTGACAGGAAAGGCAACTCTTCTATGTACCCTTAAACACACCTCAAGTACACACCCTAGGATTGAGTGATCGTTTGAAACACTGAGATCAATCAGCCGTTAGGAGAATCTGTTCTGGATATTTTGATAGGCAATTTGAACTGAAGGAAAGTTCGTATACCATCACCTAGAAAAAGGTAAATCTTTTAGACACAGTCCCTTTGTGATGGCATGGCATACGTCACGCGCCTAAACTGGTGTCAAAAAAAAGGTTTTGATCAGCAATGTAATTTTAGTGGCAAAGTCAACATGAGTTATGCTAGACTTAAAATTTAGTCCACGCTCACACAGCTTTTCAGATTAGCATTCTTACCTGTATATCATCCCCATAACCCCTCCTCCTATAGAGCCGTTGATAGTTACAACTGCAGCCCTGTTTGGTAAATTGTATACGACATTAAGGCCCGGTTTATACATCGCATTTCTGCCGTGTCGAATGCAATTGGTACAATAGATAATGGACCATAATGAGATGATTTGCTTCATTATCTTTCATTTCATTGCATTCGACACGGCAGAAATACGACGTATAAACCGGGCCTAAGCAAACAAAAGGTCGCCACTTTAATGAACGCACAGGAAAAGAACTAATCTTTCACACACGCCTTCTTCTAGTTTAGTTTGTGATGTAGCTTGAAATGTTAGCAATTGCACGACGCGACGAAAAGGCAGCCATTGGGACAAGTTATATGGATAAATTTACTGTAAAATTGAGCAATTGATCATAAATAAACCAATCGTGTATCGCCAGTACTCATACTACCAATTCTACTGTAAACTCAAATGAAATCGACTACGTATGTCATAAACCACAACCATTCTAAAACCCGCTCATAGCCATGTGTTTGAGTAAACATCATAATTCAATAAAGGAGAGACTAATAGATTGAAGCAAGCTTGAGCATATTGAAACCTATTCTTTAATGAACGTTACTTAGAGTGTTAACGGCAAATGGCAAAAATTGCCTCTGATTTCATTATTATTTCTTTTATTATCCTTAATTATATCAATTTAAAATATCGATAGGAAGCTATTCGCTATTCACCCCATATACTACTGCACTTTAGTCTAAAAAACCTCTACAGATGGAAAAATGTTGATATTTTCTTCTTGCCGTTTTCGGTAGGTAACGGTCAATCCTAACCTCATTTTTAAAGCGAAAAAAGAGAAGAAACTGAAGAATAAATGCATATTCCAAGATTTAGTTTGAGCTACCAGTAGTTCAATAAAGATTTGTTATTATAAAATGTTTCTCTCTCTCCAGCTTCTTATCCAACGCTCATCCGTTGCATAGATCAAAAATAAACCCATAATTCAATATCCTGGCCGTTATACCTGCATTATTCATGATCTTGTACTCTAGAACATTCATACCTGGAGGCAAGTTTTCCACTTCATGCCACTTATTCCAAACGTGCTGCCACAGTTAAAACCCAGCCAGCCCCACCACAACATGAAGGTTCCCAAGAGAACATTTGTAGGAGAGCCCATTTGTTTCGGTGGAGAGTCTGCATCGAATCTGCCAATTCGGGGCTTTAACATCAAAGTCGCCACCAAGCCACTCACGCCGCCAACTAAATGCACAGCACCGCATCCAGCAATGTCGACGGCACCCATTTTCCGAAGCCAACCGTGTTCATCCCAAATCCAATGAGCTGGAACACAGTATGTCAGAGTGTTTAAGAATGAGTAAAGTGTGTACGCTTTTAAGCTCGTTCTTTCCGCCATAGCACCAGAAACAATGGTTGTCGCAGTCGTAGAAAAGGACAGCTGAAAAAAGTACTTGGAAAATACCAGGCCCATTTCTCGTTCGTGTGCGTCCGTCAGAAAATATCCGAGGCCTATCACTGGGTTCTCACGCTCGCTGATTCCGTAGCTGAATGCGAATCCGAAAAGCCAATAAGACAATCCACCGTAGATCACATCCACCGCGTTCTTGACCATGATGTTCGCTTCATTTTTCCTGGAGACCATTCCGGATTCAAGAAGACCGAATCCGGACTGCATTGTAAAAATGACGAAAGCGCTTGTCAAAATCCACGTAGCGTCATCTGAACCTATTCCTTCCGCAAAGTCTCCCTTACGGAGGTCTTTCGTTGTTGGTGCTGTGGTTGAATTTAAAGTGAAGTTTGCTTGATCCATGTCAGTTGGTTTTGATCTCTGGTCAACTGAAGGAAAGCCGAACAAGATGAATTTAATAACTGCGTAAAAGTAATATCGGGAGGTCAAACGAGTTACCTTCAGAACTCTGCTCTGATATGACACGCTTCCAACACGTTCTCGTACTGTCCTTTGATATCGGTTTACAGTTCTAGAAGTTCCTATGTTAAAAATAGTCACATGCAGCTGACTGTCAATCATTCTCCTAAAGTTTAAGTTGACATGAATTACTCTGAATTTGTTTCCTGTTGTCACTATGGTGACAGTCTTTATACGGTCACGGGTAACCAAGAAGACATTTCAATTGTCTTGGAAACACTTTTCTTACAAAACAATTTCCTGTTTGCGGAATCAGCAATCACTAAGGAAGTAATAGCTTAAATGAACCATAGTTTGAAAAGAGAAAGAGAAAAAGGGCAAGAAATTCATCATTATGTATACCCCCAAACTATACCTTATTTTACAACTTTTGCTGACTAACTTAATACAAAGAACGCATAATTATCGGAGAAAACAGGCTAATGTTTCCAGGTGTGGTTAACTGTATCATATATGAGGGGGTGGGGGACTCAGAGTCACAATCTTGTAGTTTTAACGCGGAAATCTTTACAAGATCATTTTGGTGCGACAATTTCATCAAAATCGACCACATTTGATAGGAACGGTGACATCGCGAGTTCATAAGTAATCTCCAGAGTAGAAAGAGTTGAGAAGGAATATTTATTTAGAGGAGGCTATCTTTAATTTATTGTAGTCTGCACTTGCAAAAAGGACAGTATTGCCTGTCAAAGATTCCAGCCAACACGCTATGGTGTGTTATGACGTGACTGGTAATGTCACGGTTTTCACTCTGTTGCACTCTTACAGTTAATTAGTTAGTAAGACAAGTTTCAAGAGAAAGGTGTTTCTGAACAGAGTGTTTCTTTCCAACGCCTCAGAACTTACGGCTGCCAATGGAAATTTTGTGATCAAAGTTTAATTTAAAAAACAAAAAACAATACCAGCAGGAGTTGAATTAATTATTGAAATTCACGGGAAAAAAATGCGGCGAAAAGTCACATATGGTTTCTACTTTTCTGCGAAAAAAGACAGTCAGTAAAATCTCACGCGAACTATTGTTCGACTCGACAGTGATAAACCTCTACATGCAGTCAACTTGTTTCTCCTAAAATATTCGCCGTTTTTAGCGCAAGCTGACTTTTTAAGGCACATAGCAACAGCTACGTTAAACAACTTGAACAAGCAGTCCTTCCCCTAATTATTTCTCTTCTTTCTAATTTTGAAGAACTTTTTACTGGACTCGACATGAAATAAAAATGAGAAAATGCGTTCTTCCCGGTCTTTTCAGCTACATTCAATTAAACGCTATTAATGTGAATCTAAACTAATTTTTTTTTAGTGTCTTAAACTTGAAGCTTTACGAATGAAAAGGTTAAGGTTTGACTTTTTACAAACGTCTTGTACGGCATATCCTTTAATTTTACTTTACACTAAGCACTCATATCATCATGTGCGAGAACAAACTAGAAAACTTTGAAAAGATAATTTAAAATTCCTTTATTGAAAGCGGAAAAAAACAACGTAAATCATTATTGTTCTTACCGCCACATTCAATTTGTTCAGTCTATATATTTTAATTTGCCACGCACAATAGCTAACGTCAGAGAACAACTTTTATGTTACTAAGGACAACCAGTGGCAATGTAATGGAGGGATAGCAAATTTTTAAGCCAACTTCTAGCAATTTCGTGACTTCTCTTATTCGTGACCCGTTCGGATCCGCGCGCTATTTCCTTTGAAAAATGGTTCCGTATAAAGCGGGCTGCAGGTGTCAAAGTCATAGGACCGAAAAAAAACGCATATGGCCCGAATAGAAAGGTATAGGGAATCGCAAAATTGATGCGATCTAATGAGACAGAGAACAGCTTTGTGCCTGGAAAAATTTGTTTTCTTTAAATATCTTTTCTTTCGAAGCGGAATTTTTCTGTTAATAACACCCAAAAAGACACGGAAGAAAATTTTGCTAGCGTTTAATAACTACTATTCAAATTTCTTAAATTTATCTCTTGAAAACAGATCAAGGAATTAAGATGCAGAGATGTCACACCTACCTAATTTTTATTGGTTTCCTTGGGGAGGACAGCAATGTTTTGCGCGGCAGTTGCCTCAATCAAAATCGTTCTGAAAGGTGAAGGTGAAATGCTTTAAGG
>JAHPZR010004780.1:87500-90572 GCA_019787425.1 Platygyra sinensis
TTTCTATCTTGTTCAGCATCTACTAGACAAAAAGGCCAAATTCATACATCCTGTAAATTGCAGGTCACTTATTTATAAACAACATGGTAATAGCCAGCAAGCTGCTTTTGGACACTTGCAGGGTGCTTGGAATCATATTAGGACGCACTTTATTTAGGGCCTGTTTACATGGGGGGAGGGTGCCCTGGCTAACCAAGCTACCCTGGGAAGGCTAACTTCTCATACGTTTCTTTAGAAACCGCACTGAAGCGTTTAAATGCTAGACAGGGTAGCCCGCCTACCCTAGGCAGGACAACTTTTTACCGTGTAAACGGTTGGTGCTGGGCTATCCCAACTAACTGAGGTGAGATAAGCTGCGAAAACATGGCAATGCGAGGTGAACATTTTCGTAGTTACCATTAGCCAGTGTTATCTGCCGAACAGAATGACAGTCAATCTGAAGAAATCAATGTAATAGATGAGTTTAAGGCAGAGAACAGGCCCATACCTGTGCAAGAAGCTGAAATAAGATGAAAAAGAGTTTTTTTGGTCAGCCATTTTTGTTTGTTTTTAAAAGATAGCTCAAGCAACCCACTCACTGTCCCAGTTAGGTGAGTTGCATGTAAAGGCGGGCTGTGTGTCTACCTTTCTAGCCGGGTAGCCCAGTTAGCCAGGGTACCCTTCCTCCATGTTAACAGGCCCTTAGATTCTCATAATCATAGCCCTTACTAGAAATAACGGTTACACAAATTATAACAGACAGGGAATTTTTGTTTGAGGACTTTTTACTTGTTCTCTTGTTTTTGGATTCAAAAGTTCACACAGTAATTTTTCACTTATTTGAAGAACTTGTTTTCTTTGATTAGTGGATTCCGAATTCAGGTTTTCCGTTTTTTTCCGGTTCCGGATTCCGGATTTTAGGGTTGCTTCCCCGCCCAAACAACAAATGCGTCAAATGCGAATGAACATGAACCGCCAAACGAACGCAAAGGAAACGAAAGCCCGAATCCAACCCAAACCGAACAAACAGAAAACAGCTATGAAAACAGCTATGCTACATGACAGAAAAAATAAACGTCTGATCGCAGATTTACAGAGTAATATATCAAAACACTGTACTCTACTGTACACACGGATATCATCCAGGCCTCGCGGACATGATATCCTGATCCAACACAATTTCACAATTTTATCGTTGTACCAACGATTGAAAACCGAAGAAGCAAAATCAAGGTTCTACATACCAACCAAGATATCAAAGTTTCCATCGAATCAACTTTATTTGAAAACATTCCAGCTCCTCTTCTTCATAAACTCGCTGAATTGAAGCGATCGATTCGGCAACCTTGTATCTGTTATTATGTAGTCGTGACGCATCGGAACCAGAAATCGTCTTTGTAGATATTCAAAAGCATCGAGAGTTTCCGTTTGGGCATTAACACGAAAAAATATTCCTGATATGGACTCTGAGCGTACTTGTAGAAGAGCAAAATCCATCGCTTTTGGGTGTTTACTTTGCGAAACGTTGTGAAACGTTACGAGTATGACGTCATAAGGTGATCTACTGCTGTTAAATTGCGGGCTCAACTGGAACCGGTTTCGGTTAATGGCGGACGAAAAATTCGTAAGTTTATAGCAGCTTTTTTCTACCTAAACTGTGATTATATTCAATTTTATTTGCATCGAAGAATGTTTTACGATTAAATTGGCTATTCTGTGCGAAAAAATGCGGAAAAAATTGATGTCGATTTTCGTCGAACTGGCACTTAGGGGGGCGGCTAACCCTTATTGCCGAAGAAAATTACACAATGCCTCGAAAGCGGTGAAAGCGCACTCGTAATCCCGAGATAAAAAGAAAAAAATCAAAAACTTTTGTTCACGAATTTTCTGCATTCTGATTGAAAACTGCTCAGCTCACACTCCCTCCTACAACTTCACCCCCCGCCTTTCGCATTCCAAGTTTTTCTAACACTTCATACTCTATTTTAGCCTTGATCTACAGCCTAGTAAAGTCATCAAACGTTATTGAACCGTAAACAGTTATGAGAGTAGCTGACTTTGCTTGAGAATATCGAGAATCGGAAGACACCGGCGAAAAATCGATTTTTCTTTTATTTCGCCAAAACATACCTTTGGGTGAACTTATTCAAGGAAAAATAGTTTAAAGTTCCAACGATTTATTTTGCGGCCAAAATTTAAGAAAGTTCGAAATTTGCATATAATGGCGGTTTTCGCAACTTAAAATCTTCAAATTTCACGCTTCTTTACGAAAACATCAGGGGCGTAAAAACAATCCTATGAAAACGAAACTTGGCACAATTGTTATTTCATTCTTATACTTTAAAATCGTGTAGTAAGTTTCTTGAAGTTTTGTTTACAGCTTTTTAACGAAGGGTATTTGTACAGCCGCCATCTGTGTCGCTTGGCAAGGAACAAATAAGGGCCAACTTCGACTAGGATAAATGGCCTCTGGTATATATCATTTGGTCAAAATATTTATATTTTAGGAAACCTTGGTTATTGTTTTTTTCACCAGAAAAGTTCTAGCTCTGGGAATTAAAATGTTCCCCGTCAGTAAAATAAAATGTTACAGCATGTAAGCGAGTTCAACTTTATGCAAATCACGAGGTTGCTCTTTGGAAGTCAACGGTTTAAAACAGGAAACAACGACTCACCGTCATTTACGCTCCTTCTGCTGCTATAGAAATTATTTTAACTTCCCAGTGTCCTTTTGAGTTGTTCTGTAAAATATTTCCAGTAACACAGCGAGCATAAACGGCCACAAGATTCGACAAGGTCGACAATGTTTACATTTGCTGTCGCACACGCAGGTGTGGATTTTTTCATCGTCTTGCTTAGTCGAGAGTCCTTTAAAAATATGAGAATACACCCTTCAAAAGGAAGCAAATCAGTCTCTCATATCTGTATACTTCATGTCGACTTATGGGTAAATAAATCAGTCCCGTTCACTGCGCGCGGAATAAACAAGTCGAATGACCTTTGCGGTGTGAAAGGTCACATGTTAGGCCGTTATGTTACTTTCTCCCGGTTTCACATTACAAGGGTAACGCCGTATTTCACAAGGTAAAAAAA
>JAHPZR010004781.1:2500-5000 GCA_019787425.1 Platygyra sinensis
AAATAATTAATTATTAGTAATATGTAACTCAGTAAATTAATACACAGACCACATGTAAAGTAACTGGAAGCCAAATTTCACTTAATAATTTTATGTTATCAAGAAATATTGTTACTGAAATATGAGGTTACTATTAAGACTATCATTCACTTTGAATTGTGTATTTACTCAGCAGTGTACATGTGTAATTACATGAGTCTATTGAAATTAAAAAATACAGAATTAATGCTGTGAATATGGCTGTATACGTAGATGCATTTTTTTTGTCCACTGCCAGATCTAGGGGAGGTTAGAAAAGCCGGCAGGGCAAACAGACAAAACCTCCCCCATTCTTAGGTTGCAGGTTGAAGTTGTATAGATTTATTAACTATATTAATTAATCAATAACCTTACCGCAACTTCAACCTTAGTGAAGAGGCCCTTCCAAATTGACTTCAGTTGCTCGTCACTGAGCAGAGTGGTTTCTACCACCTCTATCAGTCTGTCACCATGCTTCTTCAGCATTGTAGTGTTTAGACCTTCGATACGCTTCTGCTCCAAGTCAAGAACAAATGCATAAAACTCATCAGAAACATGAATAAGTCCTTGGGTTCTGTATTGTCTAGACTCAGTGACATTTAGTGTTTCTGGGTATTTTGTTTCCGAACTCAAGATTTCGTAAGGAATGACAACAGTGCTTTCAAGAGCTTGGATCTTTGAAATGTTTTTCTTCACTTGGGCCCTTGTGCCCTTGCATGAGGTGTAAAGGTTGTTCCTGACATACTTCTTTGCCTTTTTGAGAACTCTACCTATAGCCCATGCACCCACAAATCTCACTTTGCCCAGCCCAGCCTCATCCATATCCTTGACATTTAAAGTAGAAACCATGTCATCATGTGATCTCTGTCGGACAGCATCACCAACAATATGCAGGCTATTCTGGAAAACTCCTAGAACAATGTCAAATCCAATGCTAATTTCTGCAGGTGACAAATTCTGATTTTCAGGGATCTGAAAGCACTCTTTTAGCCAACCTCTAAAGTCGGCAGTTCTTGAAATGTCAATTGCCTGCTGATATAATTCTTTTAAACTTTTTACTGAAACTTTAACGTCTGCAATGTTTTCTTTCAAATGTTTCTGCAGATGGAGAAAATTTTAAACCACACGATTTGGACAAGACCAGAAAATTGGTCAACATTGGCAATGGCTGAATCCACAGCCTTATTCTTCAAATTTCCAAAATCCCCTTCGTCATCTGAATGTTGCTCCCTTTGAGGACATAAGTAGCACTTTGACGTCAAAATCATCCGGAGGTTTAGCAAGGATATGTCCATTTTGCTCTACCATTCCCAAAACTTCCTCCATTCTTAGTTCACTTTCAGTTTCTTCGTTGTCATGGATACTAATAAATTGGTCGGCTGCACCAGTCTCATTAAACATGCCCTGGACAATTTTAAGTAAATCCTGATCACTGATGTCATGTTTTAATGGTTGTACATCTTCAATGGCTTGCCAACTGACATCCCTAAAACAGGGGCAATTTTTAAGATTTATCTGGGGTAGCTCACTGATGGCATTTAACATATTGTCTCGTTTGGAGACATGTTCACGCCTAAAGCCCAACACTTGCACATCATCAATTGATTTCACTCTTGATAAAGCTGTATAAAGTAGTCCTCCAGTGAATTCATATGATGAGTGGATAATTACTTTGTCCAAGGTAAGCCCTTGGGCCTTATGCACTGTTGCTGCCCAATGCAACTTGAGAGGCATTTGGGATCTTGAGCCAATACTGTGGCCGTCATCATCACCATTAAGCCGTGACACATTACGGATAACATGTTCACCCTCACCTACTCTGATTACAGCGGTGTCGTCACTGAGTTTTCTTACAAAAAAGCCCCGGGTGCCTTTGTGGATATTGGCGCTGATGTTATACAAAACGATGATTGGGGCACCAGGCTTGAAATATGACACGGAAGGTGATGGGCAATCAAGGCCTTGAAGATTACCGTTGTCAGTAGCAGTAAATGATGCACGATCCCCAGGCAGCAAATCCAAGCGGGAAACACTGTGGGCATCCACGAGCAAGGTCGTGAAATACAAATGGATTGCATTATCCAGGTCACCGATCTCCCTTTCAAGACTCAAAATAGCTTCTACAGTTTCGTCGTCACACCTTCCGATGCGAAGATGTCGCAGGATATTCCGGTAAACCACCTCACCTTCGTTCTGCCGATGCACTATCGTCAGCTTGATTGTATGCGGGAACAAGGATGGGAATAAATAAGAAAGGTACATCGGCCGGCCATCGTCGAACTTGTCTGCGACAGGTTTAAGTTGAAGCCAGTC
Organism: Platygyra sinensis; assembly: GCA_019787425.1. Lineage (NCBI taxonomy): Eukaryota > Metazoa > Cnidaria > Anthozoa > Scleractinia > Merulinidae > Platygyra > Platygyra sinensis. Next base: position 4,832 of record JAHPZR010004781.1, read on the forward strand.
GCCCACAATAATACACTGCATTCCTCCGAAAGGTCGTAGATTGCCGCGAATTTGTGGTGTAATCTCGTGAAACAGTTCCAATAGTCTTGCACTTCCCATGGAACACTCGTCCCACACGACACATTTTGCATCCAAGATCCGCTTCCTAACAACTGGGTTACTACAAGCT
>JAHPZR010004781.1:10000-27500 GCA_019787425.1 Platygyra sinensis
AGGCTTTTCCATCGATAGCCGTCGAAAGATGCGTTGACTCTATGTTCCGTGCACCGACCGTTTGAAATTAGCATAACGACGCGACCTTTGGGTTCAAATTACCTGTAACCCGGTGGGAGAAGTAAGATATGTATAAAAGTTGCGGTGGACAGTATCCCTGATGTTACAAATAAAAACAGTTCTTTTCTACGCGTTATTTGACTTTTTTTTCTTTTTATGCAATGAGACTATGGTAATTTATGCTAAAACAATTAGACTACTAGCCCTCGTTTTCTATCTGCTCGTAAAAAACTCGGGCTCGTAGTCTAATTGTTAATTAGTATATACCACACAAGTGAATAGTACTTTTAGGCACGCGGAAGGTGATTGGCCCAAGTTGCTATTCACCTCCGAGCAGCCGAGGAAAAACAAAATGGCTTTTTCGGTATATGTCACAAATAAAGTTACTCTTTGGTCCGTTATTCAGCTTGTGTGGTATATACTAAAACAATTATCCACCTCAGTGTCGGTGAAAGTGGAAGATATTTACCTCGTCGCTTAGCGCTCGGTAAATATCCACCACTATTCACCTCAGTTCGGTGGAATTTGTTAATATCAGCGCCTAAAATTTACTAAATATCTTAAATTACATGTATCTCCCCCAAAAAATATCCGGATATCTGTGGAAAGGCCCATTCAGTTCTGCATGTCACGCATTTAAACGTATTACTTTTAAGCTACAATATAAGAAAAGGTTTGGGCAGTTTTTAAATCTGCTTCTGAGCTTTAATTTGCTCTAAGGTAAATAAATCAGAATTGTTTTGGTATAACGCATTTCAAGTTATCTTTTCCAATAACGTTCAATTGTTTTCCTTAGCCGCACCTGCTAAGGGTTTTTTCAGCTTAAAATGCCATCAAAGCTGTCAAATTTTAAAAGTAAATTTAAATAACAAGGAAATGTTAAATGTCATTTATTCGAAGTAAAAATACTAGCCTTGAAATAAAATTACTGAGCGAAAGTGCATTTGATCACGATTACTTGAATTTTCCCTGTTATAATAGTACTGCGCGTCCGTTCCGAGCAATCTAGTTTTACAGATGATTCTTATTTGTCCTTAAGATGAAACAGGTTGCAGATTTTATCAGTTGATGGATGTTTCAGCTTTTTCTTAGAGGAAATTTGTGTACTGAGTATTTTTTGGTCGACATTGAATGCGAAATGAAAATAATTTTTTCGTTCACTAGCTTACTAGTATATTTGGCTGCCTGCATGTTCCGTTAAAAATATAACAATTATCAGACCTACTTTGTAGTCTCCGCTGCGAAGGAGACTACCTAATTTGGTGCCAGAAGTAAAAGGGGGCGAGAATTTGATACTGGAAAAGCATTTTTGGACTCAAGTAAAATAAACGTTGAGTTTTAATTGCACTTTCAGTTCCCATAAAACCGAAAAGCTCTTTACTTAAAGCAATACATTTGGAGCAAATTGCATTCATTGAGTGTCACTCAGATAAAACTTCCATTTACTGAGCTGCTGCTCAATCACTTTCCATTTGGAATTCGGTTTTTAAAAAGTGAAACGTTTATTAACCTAATGTAAAACGCATTGACGTACTATAAGAAGACAGTGCTTTTATGTAATACCTACCGTAGGTTGAAACCGGCTTGACTTCTCTGTAGGCGAGACTCGAATTGACCAAAGAACCAGAAGGTTCGTTATCTGTTCATAACACAACGGACTCAAAACTACTACATCAATTATTAATGTCATAATTGACAAGAGTGACAATCAGTGATGAAAAAAGCCGATTCCTCCACTCGGGTGGTATGTACAGAGATCATACTGCAAACCAATGTATAATGATGATATTCGTTGGTTTGGTAATTCCAAGTAATTAATACTACATATTCTTTACTTGACAGTAATGAAGCTTTACATATTTTTCGTTCTTGGTTCTTTAACTTGTGGTTAAAACAGAGAAAGCGGTTGCTCCAAGGTTCCAGTCACTGTTGGTTTGTTGACGGAGCCATCTAAGAAAAACGTTTACAAAACAAAGCGTGATGGAAAAGACACGAAATTGTTTTGTCGGTCTTATGGAACAATATAAGAAGCATAACTAAATCTGTTACTGTAGGTGAAAGACGATCTAAGAAATGAATGCAGATATAGCAAAATGTACTTCACGAGGACGAGTTTAAAAACGAACAAATGTACGCCACAGTCTTTTTATGTCCGAGCTCACCAGATCACAAGAATTAAGTCAGCCTGAAAATAAGTATTAGAACAAGAAAATGAACTTTCTGCTTACGCTTGTACATGTACCTCATCTCCAGTGAAAACGAAGGTTTTGTGCTGCATGATAGTTATGGAACAAGCGATGAAGCCGCGCCGGCCAATCGCTTTGTCGGTTATTATTTTGCCGACGAGCGATTGTTGGTCGAATACCCCTAATCCTTTCGGATTATACGCATCTCAGGTGTGATGAAACTTTCCTTTGCTTATTGTGGGATCGTGTTAAATTAACTGCTCACTTTTCTTTGTTTGCGTGGATTAAGAAATAACTGTTTGTTTCTTCGGCCGAAATCTGCATATATTGACAACGCGCATCGAGTGCAAAAACTGGTAGTTAAGTTGTACACCAGAACAAGACCACACAGATGGAATTATCCTGTCTATTCAGGCTTATTTGTGAGTATTCTCTCTAAGCTCTTTAGTTGAAAACTACAGCACGGCTATAGACTATACCTGTATTTTACATGTAAAATGAAATTTGCACTCGACAGAGCGTAAGGCGGTTTTTCACCATCTGTAAAAGCCAAAGAAAGTTACTCACGTTACGGCCACCCATCATACACCATAACAACAAATTTTTCCTGGAAATTTTGAATCTAGCATTACTTTGCTTGGTAACGGTGTTGTATTTAATTACAAAAATGCTACTCATCTGTTATTGATTTGGTCACGTAATGATGACGAAATGGCGTTTTATCTGCCGCTTGCTCGATTTAGGTCAATAGGAGAAAACTGCAAGGAATGAAAAAGTACAGAATGGATGCAATGGAAAAGCACCGAATGCTTTAGATTACAGGAATTTTGCCATGAAAACCTGACCGTGTCTGAGTGATGGTACTCTAGCACTGGAATCATAGGCGTACGGGCACCTTCAGACGTTGGGGTGACATTATTGCTGGAAAAAAAAAAAACGCAATGCCCGAAAGCGTGAGTTGTACATACGTACTCAAATCGCAGTAAAAACAAAAACGTTCCCAATTCTCACGTCTAATGAAACTGTAATCATTCCGAAAACACAGCGGAATTCTGATCTTTGGAACCTGCAAGGGAAACGAAAATTGCTTTTAAAAATCGGAGAGTTCGAGAAATCGGGGGGGGGGGGGGAGGGGGTAAAATTACAGCGTTTGACTGAGAAGGAGAAACGACATTTGGTTCAAGTTATCGGGGGGATCGAAAAAATGAAGGTTCGGGAAATCGGGATTCATCTGTAGTTATTTTGAAACATCGCATGCTCCTAGCCCATGACTTAAATCGACAGCCTGGTAAAATCAGAAACTTAAAAAATAAACAGTTAATTGTTCCTTGTACGAGAAGTTCAGGAAGTTTGAAACCGGCACTTTACGGAGCCGTTCAAGACGGCTCATTTCAGCGCCACCACAAAAACAAAAGTCTTGGCTTTTAGGAGCCCATCTTGGTCGTCATTTGCTTTCATCCTTTTGTCACTGCTTTCTTGATGGAAATAACATCCATCTCGTGGATTTCCACGATACACATTAAATTGACATATGGCTTTTCCAAAACAGAATACTTGCAATTATGGATCCTTAGGCTCGGATCAGACGCCGTACTTCACATGAGCCGAATCGAATTCGAATTTAGGCCGACCCAAATTAATTAAGGCCGGCTGAATTGATTCAAACGCCGATCTTAATTCCAGGCGAACTGAATTCAATAGGAGATGAAAGTGCGTTTCGATCAGCGCCGATACGTGCTGAGCTCCCGTAAACATGGTACACAACAACCAGGCACGATCCAAAGCTGTCCTGTGAAAAAGCTGAGCTGAGCCAGGCGTGAAGAACGGCTGAGCCGATCCGAATTATATCAGCCGTTTCGAATTGATTCAGACGCCGCACTTCACATGAACTTAATTCATTGAATTCGATTCGGCTCATGTGAAGTACGGCGTAAGTAAGTAAGTAAGTAACTTTATTTCAACTCGGGTTAATGAGGCTGATTCTGTTGTCACGAAGCTCTCTAGAACCTCTAATTTCATTGGATCTTGTTGGCACGAAGCTCTATTGTTTTAGGGCTAGGGTCCATTGTTACCATTGTTTGTATATAATTTTCTCAACCAATCCTGTGAGACGTTCCGAAGAGCTTCGTGGCGGCCCGGCTGATTAGGCCCCTAGCAAATACATGCTAATATGCCGAGAAAAGTAAAAAAAAAATAATAAATGCATACATACATGATCAATTAGTAATTTTACGATAACTGCAGAAATTCACGCGCGCTCATTGGCTAATTTTTATTGTCCATATGCGGGCATACACATGAATTTAAAATTCATGCGACGCGTCAGCAAGCGAGAGCCGGCAATTCGACAATTTGTTATCGTAAAAAACAAATTGATGTCAGTTTTTAATGCGTCTGTCCAGGAGCCATAATCAGGGATGGAGACCGTAAGCGCGCGCCATTTCTAGTATTGGGGTTGGCTCCATGATATGGGACAATTTTTCTATTTTTAGAACAAATTGCGCCATCGCCTGCGGCACACGCGCGTACATTGCTGCGAGGATTTTCGCGGATGTCGCGCAGGGGAAATGGCGTCCGAAATTCCCGAAATCGTTTATGCTTTTGGATCCTTTTGGCCCATCACTCAACGCCTTCATGGCTGTTGGAATTTTTATTAAGTATTTCCGCAGTAAGTTGCTCCAGTCTGAGTGAAGACGGTGCCTAATTTAGGTATGTCCCGCTGCTTTTTATCTCTGACCAAGTTGAGTTACGCTGCTCCTTTTACGACAACTTCACATTACTCCAATCTAAATTTCACATATGAAGAAGATTAACAGCTTTTCCATAACACAGAAGAAAAAAGAACTAGTTGGATATAGCAGCGTTTAGGCCCAGTAAGTGACTATAGGTTTATGTCCGTAGATGCTGCTTAGTTTTGTTTGTGTAAATCCAATAAATTGTCTGTTGTCGATGAGTAAGAGCGCCCGCTGATGCGTGTTTTGCACAGCTAGTAAAACATGACAAATTGGACTTCGCACTTTGGTGTGAAACGTATATCGAACTCATATAATATCTCTAATGTTTAAGGTTGATTAATGTTTGAGAACATATTAAAAGCTTAGCTGAAAATATGTGAAAACAGCAGAAATAATCAGAAAAGTTACGATGACGCTTGTAATCAAAACTCGAATAAAGATTTCGATTGAGTTAAAACTCCTTGTCTATTTTATTTTCGCAGCGAAAGAAAGAATAAACACACATGATGTTAGTAGTCTTTTGGCGTACGTTAGAGAAAATTGTTGTAGTATCTCAGCACAAAAGACGACGAAACAAATCTTTTTCACGATTTTGCTCGACAATCTGAAAACACCGACTCGGACTTGAAAGTGCACGCGCTGCACTATGCAAATGAACTACTCGTACGCGTCAGACAAAAACTTTTGCAAAGTAGCCAAACGAGCAGAAACAACAAGAAACTATCAAAAACAGGTTTTGGTTATGTTTTTTTGGCAAACTCACAAATTAACAGCTCGATACCGGAGTAAACAGTGTTCTAACAGAACTCTATAGAACAAACACAAAAGTTTACGCGTACAACTAGCCGGCGAGCGGATTTTATTCATTCACAGCGCGAAATTAAAGAAATTCTCGACCTTGAAAAACACACCTTTTCCATTAAATCAGAGCATAAACGTACATAGAAGAGCCCTGCTTCTTCTTCTCTGCCTTATTCCCTGCCATTGCTGTGAAAAATCGGCAAGAGGATCTCGTAACTCTCACAATTTCATCACAACGTGACAACATCCACGCGAGAGGCGAAGACACGTGCGTGGATCAGCGCGGATATATGACGTCAGGATGGCGCAATTTGTTCTAAAAATAGAAAAATTGTCCCATATCATGGGTCCGCGCGCATCCCAAGACTTACGGTCTCCGTCCCTGATTATGGCTCCTGGTCTGTCCTGTTATTGATAATGAATTTCGTCATAACATTGTCAAAGTAGTCTGCGGATCCACTCGGCTATCGCCTCGTGGATCCACAGCTACTTTGACAATGTGATGACGAAATTCATGATCAATAACAGGACAGACGCATAAAAAACTGACGTCAATTTGTTAACTAACAATCTAACTATATCAATAAATATACAATCCTAAATCTTAAAATTATTACAATGAATCATATAAATCTGTACGTTACAAATGTAGTTCTCTCACAGCCTTCTTAAATTCCTTAAGGATTTTCGTTGAACGCAATTTATCCGGTAAAGAATTCCACACTTTGGCACCAATAAAAGCTGTAGATTTTAGGCCAAAGTTTGAAGTTTTGCGTCTGAACCGTGCCTTAATTAGATCATTTGACCTTGACTCCATTTGAACAAGACAAACGCCAGTGAAAGTGACCTACAAGCCTGGCCTAGACTACCTTTTAGAATGTTTTCTCCCGAGTACTTTTGCCCGAGCAATTTCAAAATTTTCTGAGACTGGGGAGGGGGGGGGGGGTCCCTCGCCCGGTCGCCCCCCTCCAGCCCGTAGGCGTATGACTAGAATGCACTAACGTCAGTGCACAAGGTCTTTCAAATTAAATGTGAAAGGTATTTCTGCAAGAGCCCCCATTGTAAACTGGTCTCAGTTAAAAAAAGTGACCATATAAATATTATCTAAAAAATCGTCATTATGTTGTTCTCGCAGATGTCCTTAACCTGCTCTGGTTCTTTGCTCAAAGTGGTGAGTTATTGTCGCTTTAGCTTACATGGTTATGTCAGCATGATTAATCGTTAATAAAAGATAGCGCTTTGGGTCACCAGCGCAAATTTCTACGTAATTTTCTTTTCTAGATATTTACTCCTTGTCACGCCGGCATGTGAAGAAACTTACAAGGATTTACAAATTGGTATTATTATTTATTTAACGAACCACTCACTTGGCGTTAATCAATTTCACTGTACTCACTAAAGGGATACTTTAAACATTGTGGAAAGAGTCTAACCTAGAGATTATCAAGGGAAGAGAGTGAATCCCCCAAATAGGTCCTCTAACTAAGGTAATCCCTCTTAAGGTGGCTCCATAGAGTTATTACGATCATCGTCCTTTTAGATATCGAGATAGAAAACGAAACTTAGTTAATTTCCCTTAAAGCTTTCCCCCGTAGAGATTTACCAGCATGGGATACTGTTGAAATAAGGCTTATGTTTTGGTTGCCAATTTTTGGATTAAGGCCGTTACCATGGCAACATTTCATCTAATGACAGGCACATATTTTCCTTCGTTTTGGCCTAGACTCTTCAATATTTTAACTTTCCTTCGGTGAAAATTTTTCATATTTTGCCACATCATGGAAATGATATTGCCCGACGTTTTGATTGTGAAAGTCAGCGTTGTTCAGACGGCTTTTCCAATATTCAGTAATTTTTCATTATTCTAAATATATAACAATTATTCCATGAGCCCGCGTTGGATATGAAGTGATAAAATAACCAACGAGCGCGTTGTACTGCGAGGATTGGTTGGGTTTTGGAAACGTGGCATCGGAATTTTGCAAACATGGCAGTTTTTTCTGATGAGTGTTTTGCAACCTCGTTCCCAGGTCTCTCATCTAACCGCCCTCTGAGGCGAGCGAGGAGAGACCCTGGTCTGGTCTGGTCACGTGCTACTTTGACAATTGAGAACATCAGGGAGGGGTCCTCTGTTATCAGGAAGTTTGTCGCGTTGAGCTTTGTCGTGCTGCGACCGCCATTAATAACCGCGATGTTTAACAATGGCCTTCGGGGTGAAATTTCGAATAGCATCTATTCCAGTGTTTATCTAAAGGTTAGGCAAGTCTGTCTCGAGACAATTTGCCGTGGTCGTGATGTTGTTGCCGTCGTACCCACTGGATTTATGGAAAGTCGGTCATATTTCAACTGTGGACGTCGAGCAGCGCATATTTTATTCCATAGTGATAGTTATTTTAGCACTGTTGTTTCTCCTTTGAATAATGCAGGCGATCAGACTGATCCAGAAAAAAACTATAAAAAGGTCTCTAGAGAAACGTACAGCTTTCTCGAAGTAAAGCTACGGCAGTCTGACTGAAAAAGCTGGACAAAGATAAAGATATTCGTGACTAAGACGCAACACACTGTGTTTGCAAACAGTTCTAGTCTGAATAGCCGGGTTCGGGGTCACAACATAGAATGCAAAGCAATATGTTCCCACGGAATATACATACATTAATCCTTGTCCCTGGAGAGCCAATACTTCGTTGGACCCTTAAAATCATATCTTACAATGGAAACGAGCAAAAACAAAGTATAAGAACATGGTAAATTACAGAGTTGTCAAAGTCTGTGAACCGACGTAAAATTAACAGCCGAAACCATGCAGACCTATGACCTCTAAAAACGTTAAAACGCGGTCAAAAGGCTCTACTCTACTTATAATATCCATTTTTCCTAGTAACATGGAATAAAGTATCCCTCAGAAACACGCGTGAAGCAGGTGAAGCAAGGCCGAGAGACCGAAAATTAAAATAAAACGGCAAATGCACAGTTGCAGACAGTTGTCTAGAACCTGCTAGAACCGTTGGAGTCTTGTAGGCGCATCACGTACATTGATTTATTAAATAGGACACAATAAAAGCTGCATTTTTCTTTTTCTAGCCTCCTTTCGGCCGAATATAAATCCAGTTTATCAGCAACGACGGCGAAAAGCATGCCGAGACGAGTCGGCGTTTTATCGCTTCGTGCTCTGTAAAGTTCAGCGCGCCGACGGCCCAGTGACACCTCATTAAATCTTTTCACCGTCTCTCTCCTTTCGAATTGACTTCGGCTTTCAGTGATTAAGACCCTTAATATTCTAAAATTATTCAATCACCGCACGCAAGACCTCTATAGTAGACCAGAGTAGACGTGGTTTTGATCAGTTCATTCCGCGGTATTAAATGATAACTCAAAGAGCTTCCATACTCAGCCTTGGCGGCGGCGTGCAATTATTCTTTTGCCTTCTTAAAAGAGATTTTTACAATATGTAACGTTCCTAACTGAACCAGACCACACAACCTACAGCAACTTGGATTTCCACTATCAGATTATGGATAAGTTTTCTTCGGCGTTGGCAAAATATCACCGCCGTTCCTGGTTTATTTTGGTGACAACATATTCCGCACTCCCGTAGGCTAAGTAGAGACAAAATTCCTACTAGGGCGCTCCTCCCCTCAACAGTTTAATTGTAATATCCCAGATTCTGGGACACACGTGACCAGACCAGACCAGGGTCTCTCCTCGCTCGCCTCAGAGGGCGGTTAGATGAGAGACCCCGGGAACGAGGTTGAGTGTTTTGAACAACGAAAGAGAATCAGCAAAACAAATGCCCGTCTTCTGTAATCTTTCATTGAAATCAGTACCAGAATTTCTTAAAAGTACAGGAGTGTCTAAGGTTGATGTCGCGATCGAGCTGAGCCTGTTATCAAAACATCCTGTTGTTAACAATCTATATTAAGCTATATTTTCTCCTGATACTCAGATATTTTATTTCCTACGAACTAGTTTTTATTTCTGGTCAAAATAATAAAAAAAAATACTTGACTCGTGGTTGACTCGAGGTTGGTTCGTGACTCGAGGTTGACATGGGCTCGCGGTTGCCTCGTGTAACGCTACAACTCCAGACTGTGAAATAAACTGATAAAGGATAAAAAGTTCAACACAGCTTCCTGCAAGGGTACAGTAGGCACTTCCTTGTTATCTTTGAAAAGTCTTCGTTCGCCATTGATGTTGAATATTTTAAGTTTATTTACTCTAGAAGCGAAGTGATCGATGTCTTGCTCGGGCAAGACATAAGTTGAGAATTGATGCATGCCAGATTGATCTGTAGCAGAGAGTTGACAAAGCTCAGCAGATTTTCCAGTGGTAGTTGTTTCAGTGTCAAAAATTAGGATATTATAAACTTTGCTTTCGTCATATTTGAATTGCTTTGCCAGTGGTCTTGTAGTATATTCAGGAATGATGCTTTGGATTTCTTTAGTGTACTTTCAGTGTACTTGAAGTAACTGTAAAGAATGTAGTGAATATATAATTCTAAACCGCCCATACCTGAGTACTCCTTGTTTCTCTTTTAGAAGGTGGTTCGTTTTCGTCAATACAGTTTCCAAACTCCAGTTTCCTTTTCGCCGTGTAGTTTTGATATCCACGTCTCATGTGCTCCAAATGTTTTAGAGTTCCTTTTGCTCCGGGTTTCGTGAAGTGACCATTTGCACTTCGCTTTTCGCGGTGAGAGGGAGAGGGAGAAAGACTCTGACTGGTAAGTGATGATGACGGTGAATTACCTCCTTCTTTATCGATCAAGTTAGCCGCAGCCAAACGTACTGATCCAAACACTGAATACACGTACGGAAACTTAATGTGATGTTTACGATAATTAGAATCAGGCTTTCAATATTAAATCCACACTTTCTGTCGAAAATGCACTAGCAACTCTTGTAATATTTCTTCTTTTACCAAAGCAGCGTTCCATGCAAACGAAAACACTTGCATTTCGAGCTTCCAGCAATTTTGTAAACTTTATCCGTACGATATTACGGAACAGGGAAGCCATGTTTGTTTACATTTTTTGCGTGAACTTCGCGTGGATTTAAATCTCGCGCCAAAGTAGTGCCCAGCTTGTGCGTGGTCTTAAACTAGGGAGCCTCCTTAAGTTATTTTTAGACATAGTACCCAGTTCTTCCGAGGATGTTACTCGCGCGATGTGTGGACAGCCGAAGCGACTTTCTCGAAGCTACAGGAGACGAGATGGCGGGGACGCCGTTGTTTATGTTTTGATTTTGTTCCATAGCAGAGATGTTCTCTGCACTCTCAACCGTCTTTTTGGTCTGCCGGGCTTTCGTTTGTTCCGTGCTCGTTTGGCTGTTCATTTTTTGGCCGCTAATTCGATTTTAGGGAGTTTATTAAGCAAAGTTAGGCAACAGGGAACGAGTACAATGGCTGTGTAATACGTGCGCTATAATTCGATCTTTGTTCATTTCTTTGCCGTTGTTTACAAACGGTCACAAAACAACAACGTGAAATAGCCACGTTCTGGATATTCGAGAAAACGTAAACTTTACGAGGACAATTTTCAGAATTTTTGAACTTTCTTTTTCGAAATTTGACGCTGTCTTACATATTCTGTTTGAGATATTTCTGACAGTATAGACAAACTGAATGAATCTTTATTCTCGCGAATTTCGTAGGTTGAACATTAAGTCGCTTTTTTAATCGACGTTGTTGCCGTTGCTGCTTAAACCGAGGCTGCTTTTGAAAGTTGGGCAGCGAGCGTCTGCCTACCCTTTTGACCATCTGTTTGTTTGGTTGCCTAGCTTGTGTTGGCGGGTTTGTTTGTCGTTTGTCATTGGTTTAAACATTTCTCTACCGTCCATTCAGTTTTACTGTTTGTGCAGGGGACCTACGTCTCTTATTTAAACTCCTCTAAAAGTTTCGACATGTATTAAAACATACCGAGAGCCGAAGCTTCCTTGCTTGTAAACAAAATATCAAAGAAGACATCCCACAGCGTTGGAGGTTTTCCTTTGCTTTGCTTTGAAATGAACGAAACGACATACACGTAAACAAATCCTTCGCGGAAACATCCACGCAACGCGCGATTAATGAGGACACTGCTGCTGTACAGTTTAATATATTTAAGCCACGCTCATATGGGTAACAACATTGCAGTCACCCCCCATCCCCCCATGCTGGGTAGATGCAAGAAACAGAGACAAAACGCTGATTATAGTGGCAAAACATGGGTGACAGGGAAGGCAGAGCCTATCTCTCCTAGAGTAGCAGCGTCTCTAGGGGAACCTATGTTGGGGGGTATTTAATGTAACATAGAATGGACCAGAAGAGGGGTGCCCTTCTGGGAGGTCATTAGGTCAGATGGTACGATGGCACCATCCTGGAGAGATCCGGACCTATTACCAAGGGTGGCCATAGCACTTACTGTGGGGCAAAGTGCAGCCTAGGTTGCACTACCCTGTCACGATTGAGTGAGCCCAGTGCTACCTGAGAAGGGGAGGGGGTGAACACAATCTCCCCACAATAATGAAAAGTAAAGCCGACCTCCATAGTAGTGGGAGGTTTGCCATCTACAGTGAGGTACAAGGAGCATGGTTTGCAATGACTAGGCCTACTCTGGGACCTTAAGTCGCCGTAACTTAAGGCGACTTTGGGCGATTTAAGGCGACTTAAGGCGACTTAAGGCGACTTAAGCAAAATTGACAAAAAAAATCATTGCGACTTTAGGCGATTTAAGGCGACTTAAGGCGACTTAAGGCGACTTAAAGCGACTTAAAGAGATTTTATTTGACTCAAGTAATAAAACCTAAAGTTAGCAAAGTCACTCCATAAACTTCAAAAATATTCACAGAATCCCTAACAATAAACCAAGATTAGCTAATACATATATTATGATAATTATCTTGCTTACTTTTGTATTGCTATAAGTCACCATAGTCTCAAGTATCCCAATTTCAAACCATTTAGCTTAAAATGGTCAGAATTACGACAAGAGTTATTGTTCAATTATGTAGTCAAAGCTAGTCAATAACTAGCCAGGAATAAACATGGCGACTGGTATATGCCTAGAATAATTATACCAAAATAAGAACCAACATCTAACAATACTATAAAAAATATATAAAATAGTGACATAACTTTTAAGTTTAAGAAAATAGAGATGATTTACAGAAAACTAATAAATATTTCCACAAATTAGGGAGCTTAAGCACGCGCGTTTTTGAGACGCGGACGGTAACCGGAAGTGAGCTGTTTTCACTTTTAACTTGCCCTCACACAACCACATTCATATTGCTAAGTATCTTTTTCCATTAGAAATGAGTAGTATAACAATCTAGGAGACACCACTGACCTAGCACGGGAAATGTTCTCTTCCGGTTACCGTCCGCGTCTCAAAACGCGCGTGCTTAAGCTCCCTAATAATTTAAGCTACACAGAGTTCTTTGCATGTATTAAGCTTAATTTTTTCACAAAGCTTTGTTGCTTTGTTGCTGTTACTTGATGTAGAAGACACAGTTGGCATACAGCAATAGAGAACAAAAGGACAAAAGAACAGGGAAAACAATGAAAATAGGTTAGTGAGGCGGTGTTCTATTATGATGTGTCCTGTGTTGACATCTACACCAAGGAGCCCTCGCAAATAATTTTACCAATGTAACAATTTTTATAATTATTTTTGTGATTATAATTATTTTAAAAATTGCTACCTTGGTAAAATTATCTCCAATATTTTTGGTACTTGTACTATCGATTTTGGCATGGAAGTTTGGCAAATCACATGCCTTTCCAACAGCATCCATAGTTGCTTGGTCCTTTTCAGGGACTCAACCAGTTTGTTGTTCTCCTGCCTCTGTCAGAGAAAACACCCCAATACCATTTTGCGAACCACGTGATAAGGTCCTTCTTTTCCTGTCTTCCCAACCGCTTTTCTGGCTCCAGAAAACTTTGACGTCCCACTTATAGAGAACGGAATTTTGTTGAAAGATCTTTTACTTCCGCTGATCGGATCACTAGGACCTAGTTCCAAGTTTTGAGTTGGTTCAACCCCGTAGTGTTTGACCTACAAAAAATGAAATAAGCTTAAGTTTTATGTTTGGGCTGGTGACAGTATTAAGCTGTATTTATTTAGTCAGCAGAAACTAAATACAAGTATCCGGCTGACTTTGACAAAATAATTATAAAATAGAGCTAATTAAAATACCTTGCAGCTGTCCAGAAATTATTGAGTCACAACAAAATTATACAAACTGATGGTTGCACTACGAACACTGCCTTCCGCCATTTAATTCTCCCAGTAACCTTTGCGCCGCTATCTCGTTTCCATGCTTCGAAGTGAGGAGCGGGACACCTCGCGAGTTTCCCTTCCATTCGAGCTCTCCCGCCAAGTACGGCCATACTATCTGCCATAGCGAAAAATTTTCTTTACTTTACCTCGAATTGTGTCGACGGGACGATTTTTCTTTCCACAATACCAGTAGGTCGCCAGTCAATAGAAACAAGGTGGACTGTCTCTGTGGGATTGCCGGCCCGCATGATAATCTACTTCCCGAGGGAAAAGCACATGTGTGTACTTCAGTCACGGGATAAACTCACGTGATCAAATGTTAGACCGGCGGACATGTTTGCTGCTGAAAGTTTTTCTCGGAATAGAAGAGGTCCATTCGTCTATGTTGAACATCAAACTAACGAAGATATGTACGGAAAGACTGTAAAGTCTTATGTTAGATAAATATTTATGCCTTTATTAGGTTCGTTGAGTTCTGTGAGTTGCAAAGTTCGAACATGTACATTTCGTCGAATACGGTGGTGGAAGCTTGTAGTGCAGGTTTATGCTGGAGAAATGGCCCACTTTTGTCACTCTTTTGCTCTGGGTAAGTAAAATGTCTAAACTTAAGCTTCAATTCAGTTCAACTGACTTTGGATTACCACATTTGTACTGCTCAATGTAAAAGTGACTGGCAAGAATGTAGCTTTTCTCCAGAATACCTTTCGATTTTGTTTTTACTTTGATGACCCAGAGCTGTAGGTTTGATCTGATTCAGTAATATCTTTAAGAAGAAATAAATAAATTATTGCAACCAGAGTCATTTGCTTTTTTTGCCATAAATCATATTTTTATTCATTTCCTGGTGATAACACACTGTGTCAACCTTCTGATCAACTCACAATGAAATTCAAGACAAAAATTAAGTAGGAGTATACATTGTCACAGAGAAATTTCCCAATTCAGTATTGTTTGAAGAATTAATAATATGCATGAAAAAATTACTCGATTCTGATTGGCTGAGAGTAGTGCAGTTCAAGTGTAACACCAGTGTAAAAAGTGTAACACTGGTGCAAAATGTGTAACACGAGTGCAAATTACACATCGTAATTGTGGATTTTGATTTGCAGGAAGACAATGAGAATTTTTTTAGGCCAATGATATCATGTAAAGCAATGACATAAATTTTGTACGGAATCTTTGAAAAATGCTTTCTCGAATGCGAAAAAAATGGCTTCAAGAAACATCTTCCAGCACTTACTCCGCACAAATTTTTTCATGATTGTATTATTAATAAGTAATCAGACGGTTTTTCTCATTCAATTTGGAATTAATTTGCACTTGTGAGTTTTTCAAAAAGCTGAAATTGCACTCGCCGAAGGGGCTCGTGCAATTTCAGCTTTTTGAAAAACTCACTCGTGCAAATTAATTCCAAATTGAACGAGGAAAAACCGTATGATTACCTATACTAATCATGCTATTTAACACAGGTGGTTTGACAGGTGCACAACTGTTATAACGTGGGATTTCCATGTATGTGGAAGCCATTGCCTACCTCATATCAACTCGTGCTCCATTGTAGGGTTTCCTCCCCCCAACCATCTCCTAGTTTTACACCTGGGAGGGGGGGAAGGGCATTGTGAGAGTATAGTATCTTACCCAAGAACACAATGGGTGATCCCTGCTAGGGGACAAATTTGGACTTCTTAATCATTCGGCTACCATGCCTCCTCCTCTGATCCTTATGATTGAAGCTGAGTTTACCTATTGTCCAGCTTAATATCCTTCTTATGGGTACAATTTAAAAGGAGAAAACCCTTTTAACATTGTGTGACCAATATCGACTTAAGGCGACTTAAGGCGACTTAAGGTCCCAGAGTAGGCCTAATGACTCATAACATAACATAACTACATAACATAACATAACATAACATAACATAACATAACATAACATAACATAACATAACATAACATAACATACCATAACATAACATAAACATAACATAACATAACATAACGTATCGTAACGTAACGTAACGTAACGTAACTGTAACGTAACGTAACATAACATAACATAACATGTTGTTGCATGTCAAGTTGCCTGTTGGGAATCAAACGTTTTAACCGACTAGTGTTGGTAAATGGGGAAAGCCAGTGGGGTACGGGAGCTTATAGGTGCCATCCGACATCCGACTTTAAAAATCCGACATCCGATATCCGGGTTGTTTAAATCCAACAACCGACTTGGTAAATAGCCAAAAAGAGGGTCGAGAGGCCGAAAAGAAAATGGCGAATGTACAAATGCCATGAATCGTACAAGTTGTGTAGGACTGTCAAACCCCTTTTTTACAAATTTGATTTTTAACGACAGGCGCCATTTTACAACATGCGAGACATACCAGCACTCAACTAACGTCGAGGAGCATAAAGCAAAAAATACGCACTCAACACATAAGAAGGTTTTGCAAAAAGAACATGTGCGCTTATATCAAAATAGCTTCACACAGCAGATAAGCCATCGAGTGCCTAGAAATCTAGGAAAAAACGCCGTCAAAGAAACACAAAATACCCCGAGATCGAGCTTCAAACAAATTAGGATTGTAAAGTACATCACGCCATTGGTTAGCTGTTGTAGCCAATAGAAACCCGGCATTTTCAATCCGTTACGAGGATACACACCACGAGAGGTTAGTTGAAAGTAGCAGAATGCCTTGCATTCTTATATGTGTATGAGTTGCGCTAGCAGCTTCAGACGAACAGAGTATTTTAGATATACCGGCAACTGATGTCTACAAGCTTGCGCTGTGAACAGCTACATTTAAATAAAGCAAAGCTTTGTAGGTCAAAGTTTCTCTATCTTGACCAATAGGAGTCGTGTTTGAACTGTCAACCATTTGTATCATCAGTATCATGATAAACATACGCAGACAAAACACTGCAGTGGCAACCCTCATTTTCTAACGAAACGGCAAAAGGAAGGATATTTATAACTCCCGGGAAAAGGAGAAATATCTGTCAGTCGCCGCCATCCTTTTTGAACGCTCCCCACCGACCTGAGCCAGCAATAATGTCGAACGAACTTTTGTCGGATTTTAAGTCGGATGTCGTATTTTAACAAGTTGGATGTCGGATTTTTACAAACCAGATGTCGAATGTCTGATTTTTAAAGTCGGATGTCGGATGGCACCTATAAGCTTCGGTAGTGGGGAGAATTTGCATGTGGATAATAGGACTGAAAGGGTCCAAGCAGATCTTATAGTAGACCTAAGTTGAAAAATAAGAATTAATCATGACTAATCTCTTAGGATAGCAAATAGTGTTTTGAGAGGTTCTGAAGTCGAGTTCGTAACAGTCTGAGCCCCAGTGGCCCAAAACCTTGATAAACCACGAAGGCACACACTGCCGCGGCTGCAGTAGTAGCTGCGCCAAGACGGAAACTGTGTGCGAAATATGGATCAGCAGGTAAGCCACGACCTTGCAGTGTA
>JAHPZR010004781.1:32500-57500 GCA_019787425.1 Platygyra sinensis
GCCTGGCCGAGGTTTGAGGTCTAAGCTGGTTATGGCAAGTGTAGTGAAAAGCGGGAAAAGCGAGCGCGTTGTAAATCGGCAAAATGTAGGTCAGAATGGCGGGAAAAGACAATTCCATAACCCTAAAGGGCGGGAACAGATGAATGAATACCATACAAGTAGAATGGAAAGAAACAGCGACTTTTTGCCAGACTAGGGAACGAGCCGCTGATAAAAGACACTAAGTACTAATTAATGACTGTCTTCGCAAGGGAAACAGTGAGTTTGTTTTCCCGAGACCCTCAACAGGGGGTTAAGTTGGGAGGTCTTAAAAAAATCTGTTTGATGTTAATTAAATGAAATTGCTTAGTATATTTACTATGCTTCTAAGACAGAACAAAAATTTCAGGTAAAATATCTCTGGAAACGAACCAAAGAAAAACTTCAGTTAATATTATTGAATTTGGAAAGGAATTGTTTCTGACCAGTACATTTTATTGCCAATGGTATAACCGCGTGGCAAACAGAATCGAAAAAGGTGTTTTTGATAGTGATTTAAGTAATTATTAAATATGTAAATTTCTACTCAGATTGTTAAAAACTTACAGAGCCCAAAAACAATCCTGAATACACTGCATATCGACGATGTATTCAGTTTAGAATTTTTTGATGATAAACCTAAACCTTGTCAATGACATTACGCAAAGCGCAACTGAGGCAATCACTAATTGCTGACAAAATATGTTGTGATTGGTGGATTTTTTGGCGAGGAGTTAAGATGATTGGCTTATGTAACTGTCCCATTACAGGTGTCAGATTACAGTCAACTGTCCCGATTACACTGCCTGATTAGAACTTCGCAGATTAATTAAAGCAAAATATACAGCAGTTTTATGCATTAATCACATTTAAGGAAATTGTAATTGTTATGATTAGAAGTGAAATCAAAACCAATGGTGCCTCGTTCTCCCACGTTTTCCTTACCATGAATCAGGTACATGCATTTACTGAGAGTTTTGATTGGTTTATTGGATTTGCTTTGTTCTTTGTAATTGGCTAGAGATAACTTTGGTTTTGATTTTAAGATACTCAGTGAAAATCGTCCTATTGTACTTTTAACAACAACAACAAAGCAATGAATTAAAGTAATTAGAATGATGTTTTATTACACTTACATGGATAAGGGGGAATAGCGGCGACACTGAGTCCTCTTTTTAAGAGAATGAGAGAGAGGCGAGTTTAGACGGAGGGCCGTATCTCAGTCAGTAACTAGAATGGGCCGAACTCCTCGCATGCAATTCTCAACAAACATCGGGATTTCGTGCCGACTTGTCTTGACCCGCCGTTGGAAAGAAGGGGAATGGCAAGCATCAGAAACATGCGGGATAACCCGATTCAACTGACAGACGTCGAGGCTACGCGAGGTTAACATGGTACACCAATAATACTCTCGACCACACATCTTGAAATCAACCAAGTGGTAACGCAAAACAAGTGATTTCTAGCACATGGCAACGTTAAAGTCTTAAAAAATAGGCAGTCTATGACTACATGTGCCTAGTGATATGAACTAGTATCTGCAATGACCACATGATACAACAACAAGAAACTTTATTGTGAAATAAGTATTAACTGTAACAATTCATAACTGAACGAGAACTAAGTAATAGAAACATGTAATGGTACGACAGAAAAAAAGGTGCATTGCTTGTCAAATCAGCCAAACCAAACATAATGGTGCTCAGGGTTAGCAGATTAGAGGGGCGGTAGGTTATGATCAACAAAGCAACGGTAATTTAGTTTTGACGTAAAAGAAGAGCTTTTAAGCCTATTACATTAAGTTCCAAACCCAGAGCACATAGAACTGCAGTAAGCAAATTCGTGGAAAAAATCAATAAAATTTGGAGTTATGACAAGCAAGCAGAGTTATAAAAGAAAGTTATATATGTAAAAACAAATTTGACGTTGAGCTATGCATGGGGAGGTTTTACAATCACTCCTGATACTTTGTTGTCGAGCTGCTTTTGCCTCTGTGCGATTAGAAACTAGTGATATGACCGTTTGTTTCACCAACATGTTGATTCGCAAGTAAATCAACTCGGTATTTTTCATAATCAGGACTCGTTTGGCAAAACGATAAGCAGGAGGTAAATCAGATGAGGCCTATTTGGAGACCCCATTGTTACTCCCGCCCATGCATAGGAGTCCCAAAATCCCAACGTCTTTGGGTGACATATACTACAACAGGTATTTGCCCCCCCCCCCCCCCCCCCCAGAGGAGCTTTGCGGTCAAAATCTGCGGATCAAGATAGAGATGTGACTCCATTGACAGGGCACTCGACAGTCACGATATGACTTTATCCATATACTATGGATGTGACTACTTGAGGACTGAAGAAAAACGGTTTTAGAACAACTAAACGTGCTTTCGTTGTTTCAGTAGTTCCAAAACAACAACAATTTTAAAAGCTTTGACCATCAGGTTTACCGTCTAGTGTCCCAAGTTATTAGAACCCAGATTTAACTGCTATGCCAGTGTTTCGCTTACAGCACTTTTATGACATCTTTAATCTTATGTCGGGACTAAGAAAGTCGAGCAAAAGATATCGGAAATACCATATAACCGAATTCCACCAAATGATATCTTTGGCCCCATCACATACTTCCTAGCCATTAAATTACTAGGAACATGATTTTACTGAACCGAGAGTAGAATTAATTCTCCTAACGTTTTATTAACATTTAAGTGAGATCTCTATCCTCCGAGACATTTTTTTGGAATGAATCTCACAGTATAAACGTAAGTCGTAGAGGTACCTTAGAAAGCAAGAAAGCTGCAATCATTGAGCATAAATGAACTTTCTGGACTGAAACCCAATCGGCCTTCAGGCCAGGCGTTCAATTCTGTGGACATACAGCGTCAATCACATCTCGCGTACCTCTATCACTAACTGACAGTTACGTCATTCTTAATATGTCTTTGATTAGCTCTAACTATGGCTCTGTGTAGCGTGCAGAAATGTGACTGCTGTCAAATTGCGGTTTAATGGAACGGATTTAAAACCTCCTGGTATTCCTGTTAAAAATCTCCTTTGTCGCCAGAAATCTGACCACACTATTTTTGCTCTGAACAAGCTCATTGAGTATCCCTCCCTTGAAAACGAACTAATAAGAGTTTTCAACAGTGCATGCACTACACGAGTCACCAGTCTGTTTATTCTGAAGACCGTGAAATAGATCTGCGGCAGGCTAAACAAAGTTTGACATTTCTAAAATTGTCGTAGTTCAAGAAATTTGTTCCAGGATCTTCAATAAAAGCTCAAGAACGAGTTTATTGTAGTTAGGTCCACTAACGTTAGACAAAGTGAAAATATTGCATTTCCACAATCTCCAAGAAAGACAAAACAATCTTTTCATTTTGGATTAAGAGAGAAAAAGAAGATATATAAAATCTCCTCGGAAGCTTTGAAGTACGCGGACTTTTCGAGGACTCAAATAATCTCTTTGAAAATAATAACAATAACAAAGAGCTTAATGGCAAACTCGCGATGACAAAATTTGCAAAACGACTGCCGGAGATCCGAGATAACCATAAATATATTAAAAATGCAATAAAGGACTCGATTCTTAATTGCGGTTAAAAAGCGTGCTATTTTTGGCATTGCAAGATATGTCAAGTTGTTGACGTTGATGGTCACCCTGTCAAACACATAAAACGGAAAATAGGAAAAGCTCTTGCGCGATGCCACTTGCTGATTGAGTTTAGGTGTACATTTCCTTTGATCCGCTGAAATCCAGTGACCACCGTAGTGTCGCATTATATGACGCGATGTTTGAAATTCTATTTTGACCCCGTCAACTTGAAGACAATTATAATTTTAAATTTCGTCCTTCGCCCTGTGGTGGTCTCCAGAAACAATCTGCCTAATTTGTTTGCATAGGTGAAAGAAGTTTTTTTTGACTTAAATCGTGGAGATTGAGTTTCTGTGACCCTCTCTGCGACATGAAGTCTGTGGAAGCCCTGTTTCTTATGGCCAGATGGTTTGCAAGGAGTCAATAAGCCTAGAGTTCTCCACGAATCGCCGAATATCCAGAGATGGATGCTCATTTCCTTCTCATTCTTGCCGTGATCAGCTTGAGTAAGTACTAACTCAAAATAGTGATCTTGCTTTGAGAGATATGCTTCTTTGACTTCCACAGGTTATCATAATCAACGAGCTTCTAGGCGTAGATAACCGTAACGCGGCGAACAGGTTCGAAGAGGTCACAAAATTATTGATCAGCTGAGTTGATTGGAGTTATAACGCATCGGTCGTTAATTAAACTAGAACTCAGTTTCTTTGTTTCAAACAAGCACGCTTTTGACAACACCATACATTGCTTAGCTGCAGTTAACGCTCTTGGAATTTCGTACGCAAACAATGGTTTTAAAATAAGAACAACACAATGATCTCGCTAGGTATGGCTTCAAACGGAATCACTTGAGAAATCTCCGCGTTGTTGAGCGCATCTGACTGAAATACAGTGGTTCAAGAACTTCTTAAATAAGAACAGCTGGAAAGTTTTCAATAATATGGCCACTTAAGCCAGTTTCAGATAAATCACTTTTTTCTCACGCTTTTCTTCCTTTGGGAGAATCATTTGCGGTCTGTGAGTAATTCAAACAGATAGAAACAGGAAATAATATCGTTTTCCTGTTTCTGGGACTTTTTTTCGGCCAGGATAAACGAGCAAATACATTCTACTGACTGGATAAAATAAGTTCAAAGATTTACGATTTATCTCCTCAGATCTCCTCGCCGCAAATTCTGAAATTTCACTGTGTGACCAAGAACGTGATATCGGACTATGAGATACAGGATTTAGGCGAATCAGAACTTACTCTAGAGCCAGTTATACTCTGCTTGGTAATGGCAAATGGGAACAAAAGCTATCTCGTTCACGGTTGCTAATTTAATTTGCGTCAAAACGCCATCTTCAAGAGAAGCGCCGGGCTGTATTTATCTCTCACGAAGCCTCCGAGCATTCTGTTTAACATAAATCCTGGCATATTTAAATGATTACTGATTGTCAAAGTTCAAAACAGGAATGAAGATCTCTTTTCTTTTCGTAGACATGGGTAGTGAGACAGGCGGGGTATTTGGCTGTCTTAGCTAACTGCCGTCTTCAAGTCTGCAATTAAGTGGCCTATAAATTATTTTCACATGTTCATTGATTGAGAATCGAGTATTACAGGCACTCCTACTGCTCTGACCCAATAGGTTGTGTAAGTTGAATCTAAAATGAGGTTTTCCCCACTCATGTTTGCGGCTGTTTGGCGCCTTGAGGGTTTTTGTCGGTGATCGATAAAGGAAATGCCCGACCTCAAAATACAGTCGTTTAACGTTACATATTATCGGGAGAAAAATATTTAATTCAACATCATGTTTTTATTTCTTAAATTTTCCTTTGCGATAAACTCAATTTCGAAACTCAATCCACTTATTAAGAAGTTAGGCGATGGAAATATAATAAATAAAATCATCAAATCAGTCAATTACCAGAAGCATGGTGTGCCGAGAAAATATCAGAATCGACAATGAACGAATCGTACAACTGTGAGTACAGGCAATATATCATGCTATCCAGTGAAGGGTTTGTTAGAATATTAACACATACACTGATATGGGTCATTTTGGTTGATAAACAAGCTACATTTTAAAATTTTCTCAAAATGACTCAAGACTGTATGTAGTCCAGCCTTCTTTCCAATTCGCTTTCCTACCTTCAAACAGGAACTAGGAAAATAGTAATGCTCGAAATTTTCCAGCGGTTTTTAGCCTTTTAACGTCAACCGTTTGCAAAAATATTCTCCTTTGACTAAAATGATGAGTTTCCTAATTCTCATCACCTGCTTACTCCTATCTGTTATGATGTTATAATGAGAAATTAGCGAATGATCGTTGCACAAGATTTAAAAAAGAGGACTGAGTAATAAGACATGTAAGCACGATTTTAGTTGGGAAAAGAAAACGACACTTTTTTGGAACCACTAAGCCGATTATCTGACCGCTGTCGGCGGCTCTTACGGAAACAATGTTATCATTTTTTTGATAACTGCTTGACCTAAAAAAAAAAATAATCAAATAAAAATAAATTAAACATCCTCTGGATAATTGACTGCCTTTAAGTTCATTATCGTGCTCTCGAATCGAGAACTGACCTAAATGGATCGGAAAATATTCTATTTTAAAATACATGTTTACCTTAAACTGGGAATTCTTTTGTAGATAATCGGTAGGTAGGCTACAGTAACCTGTAATAAGAGGCGGGTTTGGATGGTGTTTAACTGATAGTGCAAAATCGGTCAAAAATTTAACTGCCAGCCGAGAAATGACAGGCTGAGATCTGATATTGATAAAATCTACTGATAGATAAGAAATGGCTGAAATTTGAATTGAAAGATGAGGAATTCCCTAAAATTTAACTGTGTAATAAGCGTCACACAGGAAAGTACAGACAGTTCCTGAGTAGTTTAAACTGTTTTAATCGAGTAGCCGAGTAACATCGAAAAAACATACACCGAAGTCCATTCGTTCTTTCAAAACACGTGCTTTTCGATCCGATGCTTACACTATGTATCATGCACAAAGTTTCCAGCACTCCAATTTAAAAACTCTTATTATTGGGGAGAAACGACTATGGGAGACCTTCATTTTCGAATGTGTAAATTGTTTTTCTGTTTTTTTTTTGGGGGGGGGGGGGGTTGGAGGGAGTGTGGGGACTCAAACAACATTCGTCTTGGTGTATTCACATGGAAAGAGAGAAAATACCAGAATTTACACCTCTTGGGAACTTGAGATAGTTTTTGCCTTGTGGTTTTTATTTCAAACTGAAAGGTTTTCTTGTTCGTGCACTGGACTTCAGAGGAAGTCTCTGTAAAAGCGGTCCGCTGCATTTCGGGTCGAAAAATCGATTTCCTTCAAACTTTCGCCATGAATCTATCTTAGTCTAAATGTAATCGAAACCACTTGGTTTTTGCAAATATTGCAAAATAATTTTTTTGCGGTACTAAAATCGCGTTAGCCAGCAAAGGCCCAGTTTTAGCAGGAGCAGTAATAAAAAAAAAACACAAATTGTCGAGCTCGTCGTTTCACAATATTCTAGTCTCAGGAACTTTGGTCGTCTCCCATGAAAAGATCAATCCTTAATAAGTGTAAAACACCCATTTTCTGATTTTTCAACAGTTGTTTATATTGAAAATCATAGTTTTGTTTGACAGCTTCTTCGCCGCTGGCGCCATTGGCTTAAAAAAAGTAAAATTTTAATTTCGGCTCTGCGCAAAAGTCCCACATCTTCTCTACAATATGTCTATTCAGGTCAATTAAAATAAAGTAGAAGAGCATGGGAATATTACAAAAATGTTGCGGTTTAAGCGAACTTTAAGCACAGCCGGTCGACAAATTATGCACATTTTCGAAAATGATTGCCAACAATGCACAAAGTACGGCCTCGATGATCATCGAGCTAGTCCCACGAATTCAAACTGGTTTGAATTCGTGGGACTAGTCGCAGGGACTAAAGTTGGTCCCTGCGACTAGATTTTGAAGCAAAAATGGCCAGTTCACACGATGCCACTGATCCCTGCGACTAGTCGCAGGGACTAGTTGCCAGTTCACACGTTGCGACTAGTCCCTGCGACTTGTTGCAGGGACTAGTCGCAGGGACTAGTCGCAGGGACTAGTCCCATCGTGTGTGCCGACCTTAAGAGTTGTTTATGACTTATAACATGATAAAACATCATTCAGGAAAGAAAAAATATTATTCTTGACCAAATAAATGCAGCCGTTTTAGCTTCACCACGACCGTTGGTTTGTGTATACTGAAAGGATGGATATGAAAAGACCCGCAGAAGTATTATATAATTCGGAATGTTCATATATACCAGAGATCTATTTTCTGTGCCAAACCAGAATTATTTGAAACCCTTTGAAGTTAGCCTGAGTGCAGACGTCTCCTACGTCCTTCGTTGCGAAGTTGGATAAACGTAACACTTGGCGGCGTGAGTTAAGTTCAATTAACTTTCCTTTCTTTTGTGGTGACCGCACAACGTTTTAAAACTCACTAGATGATTTTACGAACCACGGAAAATAATTATGAACTGTTTGGGTACAGTCCTGCCCCGTTAACTATAAAGAAGACTGAGTGAAAGGAAAGGCAAAACCGTATTCACGTGGAAGTGACATGCAATAGACCCAAGGAATGCCACGCAATGTAATATTGTAAAATTGTTTTCAAAATTGGACTTTGTACATATTAAAGCTGTTTATATTTAATCAAGAGATTATTGGGTGCTCTTGAAAAACACTCATAGTTTTTATAACTTAATTATCGACGGGTTTAAAGAAGCAGCATTAACAAAACAACCATAACCAAGCCAGAAATAAAAATAATTAAATTATTTGCAGCGTCAGCAGCAGCCACTTTGCACTCGCATTTTTTGTTGTGTCGCGTGTTGACTTGAATTTGCATCACGAACACATTATGGCGACTTCGTGCTTTTGTCTTGCTTATCAAAGTATAAAGGAACATGTGGTAATTCAAGAGGTGTTACAGAACCGTTCGCCTTGAAGATTGTAATGAATCAATTACGAACCATTTGAACGCAAGTCACTTATCTCGAGAAACGCTAACAGAGAGCCAACTTATTCTAGCAAGAGCAGGTGTTTTCGATTTCCCGGTTTCAAAACTCAGTGAAACGATGATGTGCCCGAAGCATCGCCATACCTTTGGAAAGTACTGGAAGCAGCGGAGGCCATGTCAGTACCTACCCCGCCAACAAAGGCGGTAAAAAATCAGTCAAGACTAGGGACGTAGTGAACGTAGCAATGGCGAAGGAAATTCTAAATCTTCACGACGTAGTTGTCCCGATTGGATCAGGTTTGTTGAGTACATTTTCCCATTTTTATATTATCACATTATCTCGGCGAATTAAATGAGTTCATATTTCCCGCATTTTCAGTCCTTCTGTTATGGAAAAGTGGTGCTTATTTACAATTTGTCTTATTTTAATTCTTCGAAGTGTTATAGTCTCTTACAAAACAAATTTCATAAATCGAAACATACGTAAATCTAATGTAATGTAATGTAATTTAATGAAATGTAATGTAATAGTAAGTTTTATTTGGTATTCTTTGTGTTCTAGTAATTTGCAGTGCTTGTCGAACAGTGCTATCGAACAGTCGCCTTGGGCTCCAGTTGAAGTTGTAGAGACAAAGGAAGCAATCAGAGACACCAGAAGCTCACCGGAAGTGTGCCAGAGGTAAATCAAAATATGCAATAATGAGACATCACAAAGTACGCTTGTAATGAGACATGGAGAGATGCAGAGAAACTGTGAACTCCGCTTACCCACAATTGAAAATTTTTTAAAGAAAAGGGCTTGCTTATTTGTTTTTGATTGCCTAAATGGCAATGTTTGTAGTCCTTTTAAAAATTATTTTAATTTTTTGACCCACGATTTTAATACGAGGAACAGCAGGACCACCATTGCTCTGCCGAAAGTTAAACTTGACTTTGCTCGGAAAAGTTTTTATTTTTTAGGCGCCTTTACTTTTAATTCCTTACCTTTAAAAATCAAGCAAACTAGCAGTAGGGAATTATTTAGGGAGTTTTTAGATCAATTTTTTGTATAGTGTAGTTAGTAAGTTACGAAGTCATTCTTATTTAATTGCTGACGCAGCGAAGGAGCCTGAAGCGACTGAGCGAAGTCAGCAGATATAATCGGCAAGGGAAATCGAGCTTTCTACCACAGTGCATTGCGCTGTATCCACAAATTCAACCACAATGCCTTGCACGCCGTGTTTTTGCCATGTGCTCTTCTTCTCAAAGGTTAGTTGAGCTTTTACTTTGTAAATGTTTGTTTTAAGCTTAAAACTAAAATTCAGCTGTGAACGCATACTATTATAGTGCTTTAAAAGGCTCTGACAAAGCTCTCGCGTAGTTTTGCCTGAATTTTTCACAAAAGAAAATCTTAT
Source organism: Platygyra sinensis (assembly GCA_019787425.1). Taxonomy (NCBI): domain Eukaryota; kingdom Metazoa; phylum Cnidaria; class Anthozoa; order Scleractinia; family Merulinidae; genus Platygyra; species Platygyra sinensis. The sequence continues at coordinate 42,496 of JAHPZR010004781.1, forward strand.
TTCGTGATTTGAATGTCCGAGTAAACAAGCAAGACATCACGAACTGGGTCACCCCAAAATGCAGACCATGCAGACTGCAGACTGTAGACCAGACCGTGCAGACTGTGCAGACCGTACAGACTGAATACTTCTTTTCTTCTTTTCGTTTTTATATTTACTTTTGACTCGCATATTTTTTTTAGCTCTGGTCACGAATTAGTCTTCAATTATATTTCGGAGTGCTTGTTATGCACAGGTCGCTCTAGCTCGGTATTCGACTGTTGACGTGATGTAGACTTTGCGACGGAAACTCCGTTTGGTCCTAAATATGTTTACGTGAAGCTGTTTTAAAATGTAGAAATAAACTTCACTTGTAATTTAATACCACATGTAACATGTGCATTTTCTACTCTCGGTGTGCAAAATGTAATTCCAAATGGCTGTTGGAGCGTGACCGTGATCACGTCAAAGAAACCGAGCACATGGAAAGGCCATAGAAAACCGAATAGCATTTGAAATTCTCAGCGCAGTACGGTTGCCGTGATGAGTTGATGTGATGGTGAATTTATTTGGCTTTTATATGGCAGTTGTTTTTTAAGGCGATTTAGACTACGAGTAGCCCTTATTTCACTTAGTCAGTCGTTGCGTGACGCGTTAGAAAACCAATGCAGATCTTAGCTTGTCAATGTTTAGTACACTTTCCATCATCATGTTCAAAGTATCAGTTTCAGTTACAATCAGAGGTTATGAACTTTTAACCCCAAAAAAATCATTTGTCCAGTGCTTCAGTGCAATGCAGATGGACATTACTTAACATAACCTTCCAGTTTACATGTTCAGTTTACATGTTGTTGTTTTTTGTTCATTTTATACAATTGGACGGTTAGAATTTGGGAACACTACCACCATTTCTAATGGAAGATTACTTATATAGGGTTCTGTTAGAATAGTTGTAATGTTATCTTTGTTAGGATTTTATTGGTTTTTACACATGTTGATGCTGAAATGTTTACTTTGAAGTAAAGTTGATTCAGTTGTGTTGAACTTTGACTAATTATGTTCATTTACATTTTATGCATTTCCTTTATTCAAATCACCTCCTAAAACCATTTTAGATTCGTTTTCATTTAGCCAGCGCCAACTATCACACCTCCCAGGTATTTTGTTGATCCATCATACTTTCATGCCTAAACCTAAAATTAGTTCACGATTAAATGAACTGTGGAAAAGTAGCCTGTGTTTTGCTTGTAATGAGTTCTCAAAGCAGTTACTCAAAGCAGGGTGAGCACCTAGGGTTAATGGTTTTGTTCAGAGTCAAGTTAACCCACTATTGAACAATAGGCCATTTTACAGTTGTGTGCTTAGTTACCTGGCCATGAGTGCAAGCGAGGCTGGAGGTGGCCTTGCTTTGCCTCCGCTTTTCTCATGTAAATGCAAATCAGTTAGCATAAGAACAACTTGATTTGCACAATAAAAGCAGCAAGGTCTGTGTCAATACAAGGTCAACTCCAGCCTCGCTGCCATTCACATTCAGAAACCAGGTCACTAAGCCGACAACTGTAAAATTGTCTATTGAACCCTGGCGACTAGATTGAACTAAGATTTGTAGCCCTGGCAACCTCTTTCCCATGCAATTAAAAGTTGCTGCGTAGCAGCAGCCCTCATGGTGTTTAGAACGCAACATAGATTTTAAACCATTGTGTAACATGCTACAACTGTCCCCAATTGAATTGATGCTGTGTAGTACTTGGAATTACTGTATGAAGAAAGTTGTGTTAAAAAAGTGCTATAGGAATATTAGCACTTTTTTAACACAACTTTCTCCGTACTCTCCACAAACTAATGGGCACTCACCTTTCAAGGGTATATGATCTCAATTACCCCTGCACGTGGATGCTGGTCCAAACATGCTCATGCCACTCTAGATATATATTTCTTTCTTCTTATGAATGCTTGTGTATGCTTTTGTTTTAATTTTAGGTCTTAATCCAGGGGCGGTGCCTCGCATGGGACTTCATCCCGTTGCACCTGCCCCTTTTGGGTCTTGCCTTTTTAATTAATTTTTATGCTATTTATTTATGTGGTTTACCTAATAAAGCTGTTAAAAAAAGAAAAAAAAAAGGACGCTGAACAAATGCATAACGAATAGTAGTCTGGTTTAACTCTCAATCCCTTTCGCCATACGTTGCACGTCAGCATTGTATGCTGATAGGCATACTAGTTTTTAATACTATGTTATTTTAGACAGGACCCCTTTGATAACAGTGCTCTCGCACTGATGGGCTATCCTGTATAAATATTCGTTATTATCAGGAGGGAGAGGTGACTCTATTGTTTTCGAGTATCTGTCAGAGACCGACTCATCACTGCCAGTGTGACGTCACATAGCAACAAGTCGAAGCTTCGCTCGGCTTGCCCAGAATTGGCGTCGGGACTCCATTGATTTCAAAGAAAAATAGGATAATACAAGCTATTATTGCGCTATTATTCACTAATTTGGCATAAATGTGCAAGCTTTGTAGTGGATATTTTCCGTCAGTACAACTGTTTGTTGTTTTGTGTGCGTTTTTTGTTCCAAATTTTTTTGAAAACAATTCGGGTCAAGTGGGGTTACCGCCATCTTGACTTCCGGTCAAGTAAAGGCCACCCAAAACGCCCGCCGTTTTCTCTTCAAGTTTTCAACAGAAGTATCTCATAATAGGAGGTTTTGTTCCTTTTTGATATAACTTTCAAGCCATTGTTAGTTTTTGTCAAAGTGTTGAGCCATTTTGCTCAACAATCCTTTTGAGTGCGAGGGCGTACATGTCGGTTTGATTTCTTGCGTGTTAAACTTTGTTGGATTGGTGAAAGGTCAAGAGTGTCTATGTTTACCAGCTGTTAGCTGGTTGAATGCTTGTGTTTTTAAATTTTGAGGGGTAGATGACTGCCTGTGTGCTTCAGAATGGCTAACCTTCAGATACCTGCTACGATTGCGCGACATTAAATGCCTGCTCCCGTAGTCCCGCAGTCAATAGGGACTTTAAGATATGGTACGGCGAGGCTGTAGTACGGCGGCAAATAGTGAAGATCACTTCCGGTGACGTCATGTCGCGTGTTCCACTACGGATTTCCCCCGTAGTCTTGCTTTCTACTACGGCAAAGTGCCTAGCTTCACGTACCCTTCACTACGTGAGTATAAGCCTGCTGATTACGTCTAAATTTAACGCCTTTTTCACTGTTTGAACAGCCTAGTTCGAAGATAAGGTATTCAAACATAAAAATCAGTTCGAAGGTAACTGTTTTCTTTGTCATTTGTACCGAAAATTTGAACGGTTTTATTTTTATTTATTATTATTATACTGACGCGGGTCTAGAGGCTCTAGTTGCGGCACATAGGAAAGCACCATCTACAATACTAAAAACCCAAATCCTTAGCATTTACGCAAACAGGTTTACAGTAAAGGAGTTGGAGGCAATTCATCGACCTTTTGAAAACCTCAGTGATCGGCAAATCAAAAAAGTAGGAGCGCATAGTTCTTCTGAGGGCCCCGGTATCCCCATAACCAAGATACCACAACATCTCGCCCCTACTTCTATCAGGATGTGGCCTTTGGAAGCCGAATACTTAAACTTGTTATAGTGGCGAAGAATTAGTGATCAGATGCCAAACATAGTACGTACGGTTGCAAGATGTACCATCATCAACCAGTATCTTGATTTCTGTAAAGAAGAAAAATTTAGCCCTATGAGTCGTGCCACTATGTGGAGAAGTCTTGAAGTTCAGGAGGCTTCTCAAAGAAAATCTCTCAAAGGTCTTGACAACACTGCTGCTGATGGCGTCGGTGAAGATGGCGGCAGCATGGTTTTGTGCTCCGCCTAAAACTGCTCTAGTTTTAGTTTTTTGTTAACGCGCTTTATTTATTTCTTCATACTTGTGTGTCCTATTCTTTTCCAATTCTGTTTTTTGGCCGCGTTAATCTCTTTATTTTCTTTTGTTGTATTTAATGTGTCTGTGTGTGTGTTTACTTAATTAGCTACCGACTTCTAATTGTAATATATATATAATTAACTGGTAACCTGGCATTTATAACTATTTCAGGTTATTTCAGGTTGTCAGTTACCCTTATTTTTTAAATTAATTATCATGTATGTCACTGTTATTTAATCTAAGTTAATAAATAAGGGATAAATAAAGCTGTTGTTGTTGTTGTTGTCGACGGTTTTGAAGCATTTCAAAAGATTTTAGACGAATTGGAAGAAGTAGGGGCCGACAAGGAGTGGTGTGCACAAACAGGAAAAATGCTGAAAGAGGCTAAACTATACTTGAAGACGTCTTATCGAGGTCACTGCCAAGAGGAAAGCGTGTGTCCAGACCATTGTAGAGGATTTGCCTTGAGAGTTCCTAAGGACGCAGATTATGGTACAGACTGTAGCCATGACCATGATTTCTCATGTTGCGACTGTGAGGCGCTAAAGGAAGTTTTGCAAGAAATCCAGTTTGCCATAGTTAAGTACTCCTCCAAGGTAAATGATAAAGAGAAAGAAGACGATCCTCGACATGACGCAGTCACTGCTGCATTAAAAGTCAAGAAGTGGAAGGCATGCACACATTATGCGAGCACATAATCAGGAACAGAGCAAGAAAAATATTTTGCTTTCTTTACAGAGAGACGAAGTTTTTTATAATATCAGACTGGGCAATGAAGTTTTTGCAAATCAAGTTTCGCGAAAAGCAGTCGGAGTGGTTTGCGAAAAGACGTATAAACTGGCACATATGCAGTGTCGTTGCCAGGAAAGGAGAGAAGCTAGAAGTCTCCTCTTATGCTTACCTGTTTAACAGTTGTAGCCAGGATTGGTTCACCGTAGTTTCTATCCTCGAAAATCTTGTCTGTCATCAAAAGAAGTGATCCACTTATCACAAAGGCCTATCTGAGATCAGACGAAGCTGGGTGCTACCACAACAGCAGCCTCTTAGCGTCTCTAAGAGACATTGGTCTAAGAGACATTGGTCTAAGAGACATTGGAACTCGTCAAGGAATTGAGATTGTGAGGTATGATTATTCTGAGCCGCAGTATGGGAAAAATATGTGCGACAGGATACTGTTCCCGATGAAAGCTGCAGTTAGACGTCATTGTAACGAAGGCCACGATATTGTCACGGCGCAAGATATGCAGATTGCCCTAAACTGAGAAAGGCTAGTTCGGGGAACGACAGCACATGAGCAGTTTTTTCTTTGACAGAGGAGAGGAGAACTGTTAAGATAAAGAAGATCCCTAACTACAGTCAGTCTCCACACAATTTTGAGTTTACTCCTGATGGGCTTCGAATGTGGAAGGCTTACAACATTGGAATTGGAAAGCTGACTTCATGGGATACTATTGTACTCTGTCCACAACAAGCTACCTGCCTCACAGAGGAAAAACCTTTTTTTACAATCTCAACCAGAGAAATGAATAGAGCAACCACGCAAAAACGGGAGAATGGACGAGGATAGTGAGTCCTTTGAATGCCCCAATCCTCAATGCTCAGAGGAATTCCACAGTCGTTCAGAGCTGGAAACTCATCTTAACGTGATTGCACACCACAGTCCAATAGGGAGAGTGCAAAGAAGTCTGTATGACCAATTTCGGCGATTGGGTTCAGCGTTTTCAGAGCATTTCGCTGGATACGAAGAGACAGTCTCGTCCCGATAGTGAAGTTGAAATTGCAACCTCAACGGAGGGTAACTTACTTCAAATGGGCTGGGCACTTCACAAGTCTAGAAGTGGACAAACGCGCTTTTCTGACAACGTCCGTGAGTATCTACAAAAAAGGTTTGATATTGGCAAAGAAAGTGGAAGAAAGGAAGATCCCGCCCAAGTAGCAAGCGACATGCGTAAGGGTCGCAATGCAGCTGGCACACGAATGTTTAGCAGAGCCGAATGGTTTTCGAAGGTTCAAATTCAGGCATTCTTCTCGCGAATTTCTGCTGAGAGAAAGCAATCAAGTTCGAAAGATTCCTGGAGAGATAATGATGACGATGAACTGGACGAAAGTGATGCTGAAGAGTATGCATGCCAAATAGATGACTGACTGTTCGAGATAAACAGTGAAACTGTAGTGGCTGCAATAGCTGTCAAGCATCCACTGATGTATGATGTTCATAACCTTTGCGAGATGGCATATGAAAACAAAATTTCATCGTTCAAGTTAAGATGCTCAGGGAAATTTGCAAACATTTTGAAATTTCATTTAACCCGAGGGACACTAAATCTGCTTTAGTTCAGAAACTTTTGGAAATGGTTCGAGGCTGCTCTTGTATGAGCGAGTGAGACTCGTTGCCAGTAAGTATATAGGACTTTAAATATATTCCGACCTCCTGGAAAAATAGCCAGTTTATACTTTGGGTTACTTTTCTTTTCAATATATTGATCAAGTGTCATTTTCTAGTAACTCAGCTGACAGCATAGGTAAACATTTGATCACCAAGGAAGCCTACTGGGGTGCTCAGTTGTTTTCGTTTGCACCTTTAGGTTTTCAATAAAAGAAAGGAATTTCCCAGAAATTTCACTGGAAAAAACAGAATTAGTTACTGAACTAGTGTATTTATTCTAAATAGGTGTTTCACCTTGTAATCGAGCAAGGATTTGAATGTTCGAAGGCCCCGATCTCGGATTCTGTTAGCTCTGTATTCTCATGGGCTCTGTTCGAGGAATTTATTGCTGTTTTAGTGGAACACGACAAAGCGCTTGCTCGCCGAAAACGTTTCAAAACGACCTGAGACGCGGGCAAACAAAAAGAATACAAAACGGCAACAAAGGAAGTCAATTATATTCACAGGACATTACATTTTATGCCGTTTAAAACAAAACCGTTTGCTTCCAAAACAAACATTCGTAAATGGCCTTTTTTGCAACGAGAAAGCAAGAGTCACGTGATGTCTTGAGCTTGGGCTGCCTGTGTAAAGAAACAGAAAAAGGAAGCAAACGTTGGGGGAAGGAGGATTTACACCAGTAAAAATGCTACCCGACTTGAACTTTCTGAACATAAAATGAACACTCCAGTACTTTCAAAGTAAATGTACTCCTTTCTAATTTTCCAGAGACCGGTTAAAAAGAGTGCGCGAGGTTGCGTGACACAATTCATGAATGCAAACAGCAAGACCCTCGCAGTGTTTATACTTTGCGGCGCGACAGCGACTTACAGTTAAGAACAGGTAAGTTTCGTACTCTCTTTTAGTCTCTATAACTATCCCACCTAGTAAATTTACTAAGTTTTAGTCAAGGCGATTACTTGACTGAAACTTGTGGTTCATCAATAACAAGAAAGAGGAATTTTGAATAAATCAGTCACGTCATCAAACAATTATTTCTTTACACGTTACTTTTATCGAACTTCAAAGGACTGTGTTTGAGTACTGTAAAGAAAACCGGGTAATGTATGAACATTTTGAATTATATTTAATGGGTCTCGATCTCAGTTTCAGAGCAATCCTGTCTTCGCACGACGTTAAGTATATTTTTCGCTGCCGGATAGAGGTAAGTTATACATAAACGACCATAAACAGGCGGTCGAGTGCTGGCTAAAAGTTAATTTTGGACGGCTGCGTTTATTTGGGTGAAGATTAAAAATTTTCTTTCCTTAACGATGTTTTTACGTGTTACAACTCTAATGAACTCAATCCAAGCCTGAAATGTAGAGTTGTCGATGCAGAGCTCGTTAATCATCGAGGCCGTACATTGTGCATCGTTGGCAATCATATTCGAATATGTGCATAATTTGTCGACCGGCTGTGCTTAAAGTTCGCTTAAACCGCAACATTTTTTAATATTCCCATGCTCTTCCACTTTATTTTAGTTGACCTGAATAGCATATCATTGTACAGAAGATGTGGGACTTTTGCGCAGAGCCGAGATTAAAATTTTACTTTTTAAGCTAATGGCGCCAGCGGCGAAGAAGCTGTTAAACAAAACTATGATTTTCAATATAAACAACTGTTGAAAAATCAGAAAATGGGTGTTTTACACTTATTAAGGATGGATCTTATCATGCGAGTTGATCAAAGTTCCTGAAACTAGAATATTGTGAAACGACGAGCTCGATAATTTGTGTTATTTTTGGTTACTGCCCCTGGGCCTTCGCTGGCTAACGCGATGTTTATAGTCCCGCAAAAATTTATTTTGTAATATTTGCAAAAACTAAGGTGGTCTCGATTCCATTAAGAATGAGATAGATTCATAAAAGAAAGTTTGAAGGAAATAGATTTTTCGACCCAAAATACAGCGGACCGCTTTTACAGAGACTGCCTCTTAAATAACGTAAAGTATTAAAAACAGACGACATAAACAGCAAACAATGGTTCACAAGGCGGATGCTTGTGCCCAGTTCAGGTCGATCGAATAGCCAAAAATTACTCTTCGCAAAATACAAAAGTAATATTGCGGCTATAAATACACGTAAAGTATAGTTAGATTTCCTTGTTTCGAGGATGAGAATATATTCGTAACCTAACTAGCTGAAGATGTGGTGCAAGGTTTAACAGTTATTGTTTCAGTATATATAAAACATAGGCACGCAAGGCGTGCAAGAGTTATTTTTTTTTGTGAACTGAAAGGTTTCACAGATAGCAGAATTAAATCGATGACATGTAAAATGTTTTACTAAACAAACTACAGTAACCTGACACGTCTCCTTATCTTATTTTCTAACAGGCAATTTGATTCGTTCTTTGATACAACCCACACTGTGATTGGTGTGAAATGCGCACATGCATAACTCCCCATCACCCACCGATCTCATAGCCCTGTCAACCCCAAGAGGAATTTTTGCTCAAAAATACTCAAGCCGTTTAGAGAACTTTTCGCATTTTATACGAGTCGTAAGTTTATTCTTTTTACAAAACAACACTACTTCACCGAAAATAGAAAGAAAGAGAAAAAAAAAAACTTTCTGATACATTGAAAGTCTGATTTTGCACTTTAACTTGACGCCACACAGTCTTCAAAAAAATATCGAACTGAAATGAATGTCATAAAATAAAGCTATAAACTGCTACTGCAGAGACGTAAAAACAGTTTATAAATGAAAGCTTCTTTTTTGTTTAATATCCTGGAAACAATAGCCGACAATTTGTAAGCTCCAATTGAATTTATTCCCATATCAAAAATAGAAGTGTCAAGTTACCATTTATAACTAAAAGTAGCAAACATCTCGTGCGAACTATTTTCTCCGACACGAAAAACAAAAGTGTCAAGTTACCGTTTGTAACTAAAAATAGCAAGCATCTCGTGGGAACAGGTGCTGACGATTTGTTAGCTCTAATTGAATTTACTCCCTTGTGAAAAGCAAAAGTGTCAAATTACCGTTTGTAAGTGAAAAATAAAAATATCTCTCTATATTTGCATGCAACAAGAACAAAACAATCGTTACCTGTACTTATTGTAAACGTTCGAACTATTCAAATCAAAATAATCTCGTCTCCCCTAAAACACTTCCTAAGAACTAGAAGCAACGATGCGTCACGTCTAATTGAATTTACTCCTTGTGAAAAACAAAAATATCAGGTTACCTTCGTAACTAAAAATAACATCTCGTTCATTTGCATACAACTAGCTCACGCACTGTTTCAAACCTCAAGGCTAATCTCGTCCATAACTAAAATCCTCAACCTAACCCACCGAAAATGCCGAAGTAAACCCAATATATGAATACTTCCTCCTGTTTTGTAGAAGAATAAATATGGCCGTTCTGAACTGTATCGGGATCAAATCTTCTCATACACCATTTACCTTTAAAACAAGAAATTTGATTGGCTGTTTATAGTAGACCCGATCTGATTGGTGTGACATACATACATCTCTCACTCACTCACTCAATCACTCACTCACTGATCCATTGACCCGTACACAACATACTTGACGCGCCGACTAAGAGGTATTTTTTTACAAAAAAATAACTCAAAAAAACCAGCATCACATGACGCATCTCAGTCAACATCCTCTGCAACCCCGTTCCCAGGGTCCTCTCTCCACTTCGAGAAAGAACCCTGGTCATGGCTGGTCACGTGTCTATGCATGCCAACCCAAGCTGCACAGAGGGTGGGTCCTCAACTAAATTTTGTCAACACTCTCTAGAGAAGTGAATGTTGCGCTGCTACACAGACGCTATTTTGAAAAGGAAGCAAGTTATTTGTCAGAGGTTGGGCCTGGCCAGCTGCTTCGGCTCTACCTGAACCTCTATGAGATGTTGATTGAGAGGGAACTTTGCTTATATTTCACTGCTTTTTCAAATAACCGTCAACAACCTGCATCGGATTAGTTTAATCAGTTTGTCAGACTAAAAGAATTAAATAACCGTGAAATTATCAATGGGAACATTCAACTTGAAGCTACTGTCTTGACCGAAAATTGGATTTACTGCTAAACTGTTTTAAAACAAAAGCCGCTGCATTTTGCAAACGCGCCACCGATGCCGTTGTTGTCAAGTTGTTTATAAAATTTTACACTGTAAGAGAATCGAACGACCACCAAAATTTCGATTGGGTGAATTCAATAAAATTCAAAGTTAGTCTCTGCCAAACATTGGACGTGTCCAACTCTAAACGAATGCATCAATGCCTCCGTTATGATTTTGTCGATCGAAAAATATAAGCCGCTTAAGGTGGCCGAACACAGTTTTCAAGTGCCTATGCCTAATTCACCATAACTTTTTCTCTACTTATGCTTTGGCGCAAATTTTTTGCAAGAGTCAAGGTTAACCACAAAAATATATATTCTCGCATTTTGACTTGGGTGTGTGCTGTTGCCATGGTAACGGGGCTGGTTAAAAAGTAGGCTTAATTAACGGTTTTTTGTTTATTTAAAAAAAAATCCAGTCGTTAGATTGTTTTCTTATTTTGCACACTAAAAATTGACATTAAGGACGTTTGCGCCCATTGCTACCGCGCATCTCTAGTGCGCACGCTATTCATTAGTCACGCGCGTGCCACGTCATTTTCAAGCGCGCGCACGGAGTCGAAAACTCAACAAAATATAGGGCCGATGACCTTTGCGTTAACTTTGTGTGCGAATATTTTGGTTGGATGCTCGGTGACCCTCACTTTTTTTTCGGCACATCACTTCCTTTTCTGATTCTTTCCATTATACTAAAAAACAAAAAAAATCTGTACGTGGGAAGTTTTAATAATTTCTCATATACTATTCAAATAGGGTCGAATTGGTACGTGGATACAGGTGGGCGTAACTTTAAAGTTGTATTTTTTGAGGCTAATTCTAGCTGATTTAATGACATATATGTAGCAAAGATCTATCAAATAGGCCTATATATACTGTTTTAAACAAACATAACTTAGATATGATTCTTCAACTTAAATATATGCCGATAGTAATGAATCTGGCCAGAATTGCCTCGAATGACTGGAAATCCTAGAAATGCTATGGTCTGAGCTGCGCCTTATCTTCAAAACGAGTTCGGTGACCTCCGATTTTTTTGCCCCCGCAGGGTTTTTGGCCCCAGAGGGCCAAAAACCCGAGGAGGCACCTTAGGACTCCCCGCGTAATTGCCCCCGCAGGGTTTTTGGCCCCAGAGGGCCAAAAACCCGAGGAGGCACCTTAGGACTCCCCGCGTAATAGAGAGAGAAGAAGAGAGAATGTAGGTATTTCCGGTATATAGCCGCAAAAAATCTCGATTTGATCGCTTGCACGCCCGCAAGGGATCGACGTTTTTCCCGCAAACGCTCATGGGAGGCCAGCAAAGGGACACGGGCGCGAGGACTTGCGGGATCGGCGTCTTTGCCACGATCTTTGTCCTTGGTTTAGATCTCGAGTTCAAGCGTCCCTGAAAAGCGTTTGTATTTGCCGGCCTTCATTACTATTTCAGCTCGATTAAATTAGCTCGCTTCGAAATGGCCGAGATTATGATCTAAAACAAATTGAAAACGCTTTCAGAGATCCTGAAGATGGATTTTGGGGGAAAAACAGCTCAGAGAGTCCTGAAGTATACTAGATCGAAATTCGAGGCCAGTGTGGTTCATTTGCGACTAAATAGCTAAATCAGTATAGTACCTTCCGATCGTCAGAATTACCCAAGGATAACAATAAGGTGACAGGCCTGCGCGACTCCCATTCACGTGTAGTAGCCGCTTAGGAAGTTTTGCCCCTTTTGTATGGTACGATCGGAGGATCTTTGAATATTTCGCTAAGCACTAATCCTGTGTTTTCAGGGAGACATTTCGTCAGAGTAAAGCCCAGGGGAACCCAACGACAATTTTCGGAAATATATCTGTTCGGAAGACGATTTGAGATCTAGAATTTTCGGAACATTTTTTGTAAAATTTCTTGCTTGCCTGCTTCTCCTAAGATTTTCGAACATCTAAAATGTGGTATAATTGCCTATTTTTAACGGATTTTTACCCTAAAAAGGTGACCTATAATTTTCGGGAGCCTTTTTTCTGGCTGAAATTTGCGAAAAGGTAAGTTTTGATCCCTATAATTTTCGGATCACTAGACTTTCAGCTAGGAAATCCGAACAGAGGAAAAAATTTTTAGGGGATAAAAATATGCCTATATCTACCGTTTAAATACCAAAATACTTTCAACAATGCTATGTTTTAGTGGTTTTGAACTATATTCTCGTTGGGTGCCCCTGAAAGCCGTTAGAGGTCATATTTCTGTGTGGCTTCCGCTGTTATCCGCTTGTAATTTGCAGAGTTTGACACCTCTGTTTTTTTTGCCAGTTTTTTTCTCTTGATATTGCAAGATATGTTTTAGGTTCTCTCAAATGTTAGCTCTGGAGGAATAAAGTTTGAAATATTCCTTTGGCATCTCGTTTATTTGGATGGCTTATTTTCACTGAGTAATCTTACGGCAGGGATCCAAATGTAAATGTTTTGCGGCGTTTTCATTGAGGACAAAAAGCTTGACTCTAATTTGCATATATGGCGACTGTAACGCGATACTTTTGTTCACATTTCACCTCTGTTGTGCTTTCGAGATACGTTTGCTCGTACACTCTTTTCTTTTCTAAGGATGTTATTTTTCCGGCCCAGACTGAATATTCTTATTTTTCTGCCGATTTTAGGCTGAAAATATTCTTGTATTATTCTTACATTATAGCTTATGGCATTTTCGTTTTATTTAGAATTTATTAGGCTATCACGTACAAGTGTTTGGTTTCTGGATCTGGATCGCGTTCAGCACATTGTGCATGTGCTCTGGACACCACTTTTCGTAGCGAGGCCAAGATGTCACGTCAAAATATATTCTTATATAAAAAAGAGTGCATATCAAGACAATTGTTTCTTTTTTTTAGTATCAGACTAAAACAATAACGTTCAATATTATTGTTTCAATGAGCAGAAATAAAAGACAGCGGGGGCAGCTTTAGTGATAACTATTACTAGTTTACGTTTTTAATCTAACCTTATCACTTTCTATCTGCAGTCAAAGTTTTAAAAAAATCTGTGCTTGGGAAGTTTTTGGGCGCGAACGTCCTTAAATCCCTTCTGTTAGCACGGTTCTAATAAAATTTGACGTAGGCGATTTTCGTAATTCGCCGTAAATCGTTTTTTGCATTATCAAAAATTCCCTATGTCAAAATTCAGATTTTTTTCGATAGATCATTCACGTGGTCTCTGATCTATTTTTCTGCCAAATTTCTTGAAATTCTAACGACTGGATCGAGAGAAATCGGCATGTTCCTGCTAAAGCAATCGGTCTCAATTTTTCCAGTAACTGCGCATGCGTTGCATTTAACTGCTTTCGGTAACAAACAAAAGCTGAAAATTGCTGGGTTCTTTGCTTCGTTACCTTTTCTAACATATCTTTGTAACAAAGGACTTAAGCCATCAATACACTGCGTTATTATAGAGAAAAATAACACAGATGGTGCAGGTGTTGAGGAAAATAAAATGATCGCTCTACTGACGGCATGTGTGTTCTTTGAAATCCTTGTGCACGTGCTAAATATTGCATCAGCAAAAGCACGCGCGAAAACTTTGCTCGGCCACCTTAATCAAGCGTATTTAGCACGCAGACGTTTTTGTCAAATTCTTCGTTGATTTATTTTTGCTCCAAGAGAAGGGAATGACCGTCAAACTGTCGATGGGAATAATTAAATCAAATCCAAAACCACCTTTGAAGGCGAACATACATCGTGTTTGACTCTAAACGAATGAGTAAATACATGCGTGGTGATTTCGCCGAATGCAAAGTAAAATTAAGTTCACCGGCGCGGTCCATTTGTTGTTGTGGTTTTCAGTTCCAAATTCTTTGCCAAATTCACCGCCACAAATTTCAAAGAACGTCCATTTGTCGATGGGAAAATTCAGCCAAACGTGGAGCTAACCTTTTAGCCTAGCATTGAACGCGTTGAACTCTCATATCGAATGTGACGATGCCTTCGCTGTGAGTTTTTCCGATCCACAACGGGAGTTTTACAAATTCCACTCCCTATTGGGCTCAGTAGGTGAGCTCAGTGGAGACAAACTATAACTTTCCAGCCCCTCCCTTCAACCACATCTCTGGAATCTGATAAAATCTTGCAGACACGTGACCAGCCGTAACCAGGGTACTTTCTCGAATTAGACAGAGGACCCTGGGAACGAGGTTGCATCCTTTGCGGTGTAATTTACGTAATCTGCGATGTCATTTGTTTACTCTCTGTTCTCCACGACACCATCTTCGCTTATAAAGTGGCCCTCTTTTTCACACCTTGTCCAAATTTTTTTTATGTTGACAGTGAAAGGAACCTCTGCAAACTGTTCAAAAAATAACACAGATGGCGAAAACAGTCAAATTGAGATTAATACCCAGAAGGGAGAACTCGAAAGTCCTGGCTACCCGGAATTCTTCACTGGCGATATTAAGTGCACGTGGTATATCTACGTGGCAAGAACATACTCCATTGAACTGGAATTTATATTCTTCGACTTTGGAAACTCGCAGCCATGCTCTAGAAGTTATTTAGAAGTGCGTGACGGCGTGCATCGTGACAGTCCGCAGCTTGGATTGTTCTGTGGTCACGCAAGACCTGAGAAGATTTCTACTATTGGAAGTAAAATGCAAGTGAG
>JAHPZR010004781.1:65000-70000 GCA_019787425.1 Platygyra sinensis
ATCAATAACTTGAAGAAACTGAACTCAGAAAGTCTGACCGTACGGTTGGGGTTAACTGAAATATATTTTCCACAGGCATTATCTGTTCCTCGAAGCTCATGGCTTTTCTAGAGCTCTGCTCTCACAACAGATCTAATGACCGTGGTTAAATATTAAGGAATTATTTAATGAGGTTGAGTAGGATATGAAGAATTCTGCAGATCAAGGAGGCTGTTATCCACTTCGGCCTTCAGCCTCTGCGGATAACACCCTCCTTGATCTGCAGAATTCTTCATATCCTACGAAAGCCGAATTCAATAACTGCTTTGTTATTCTTTTCAAACATCTCCCTTTTCTTAAAGGAGTTTCGCTTTTTCGCCATTTCGCTCTTAGTTTTTCTACGCACCAAAAATAACACAACCTCGCTCCAGGTTTTCTCGGTTAACGGTTCAATAATCTACAGCGGGCTGCACATTTGACGTCATTTTGACGGCATCGGTTCAATAATCTACTCTAGGCTGCACTTTTGACGGAATTGGTTAAATATAACAGAGTCTTTCCATATTTGGTGAATAGCAGCTGGTTATGGTGAATTATACTTAGGTTAAAACCAATCAGAAACGGGGAAATAATTTGAATGAATAAAAATAGTAAAGAAAGGGTCTTTATTACTTTTAATCACTTCGCTGGATATTATCAAGCGAGAATTATCAAGACCGCCAAGGCTTGTGTTACTAGTGAATCTGAACAATTTTGTTAATTTTGAAGACATGATTGATCATCGCGGTTATTCACACAACTTAAGCAGCTGTGAATTTAAACTTGAAAAAGACTTAGGCTTGAACGAGATTCGAGCCCATGACCTCTGCGATGCTGGAGCAAAGCTTTACAAACTGAGATTTTTCATATATTCACTTGTATTCATTACCATCTATGGGCATATTACGAACCTACAAAGTAACCTGTCTCCAGTTAGCTTAGAAACGCTATGGGAACGCTATTACAGAGAATGCATGGGCACATTCACATAATTGCAAATTGCTCAGCTTTAATAAATGATTCAATCCCAAAAGACAATGACGAGTTTCCTCGCTTTCTGCTATTCAATTTACGGTAGGAAAGACTCTTTTCAAGTGATTCACAGCGACTGACAGAAATGGTTTTTGTAATACAAATTCAAACTTTGCACAAAATTTCACACCGAAAAAACACTTTTGGAGAACTTAACTGGCGAACTAAATGCAACTAAAGTAGTTCGAAATATAAATCTGTTCACTTATACTTTCTTTTATTCAATAACATTACATTACATACAGAGGATACCTACTTTTCTTACAATGTTAACGTACATACAATTTAACGATATTAACAAAACTTAAAATATAATCTGTACCCTTATACACCTGTCTTTGTCCAGTATCTGAATTTCTCGCTCGATCCAAAGATTTTTTACGAATGATTTGTAGAAGACACGTAAGTCGATTCAACAACAACAACAACAACAACAACAACTCTATTTACTCCATTTAAATTTTACATGGATCAATACAAACCATTAAATTACAATAGAGAGGGGAATTGACATCCAATCGATTCAATGACATAATTGCGGAAACAAAACCATTTATTAAACAATTTACTGCAGAAAATAAAAATAAACATGTTATTGGCCCGCTTTGGGTCGGTCCGTATTGGAAAAAAACTTTGACCTCGGCTTATAAATGCTGTATCGTAAATACGTTTGTTATTGTGCAGTATTTTCAAGACCTCGGATACAGCACATTTCGCACTATACGGACCTTCCAGCCGACCAATAACATAATTATATGTATTTTATTATATGGCTAGCTCCGTGAGCGGGCAAGATGAACCAAATCGCGCGCTGTGATTGGCTACCCGAACGGGCAAGATGGAGCCATCTTGCCCGCTCGGGACTACCCGCTGCATCCCGAAAGCAAAATTTCACCAAAAGCCATATAATAAATCCTTAATTGACCAAGTTCACGGTTCGTTCAAGATGGCTGGATATTGGCCTCGTTCTTTTTTTTGCGAGTTTATGGACCTCGACTTCGTCTCGGTCCATAAACACGCAGAAAAAGAACTTGGCCAATATCCAGCCATCTTGACCGAACAAACTTGGTCAATAACCCATACGTATTGTGTTGTGTTTTTTAGTACAAGTCTTCTCAGTTTTGTATTTGTCATTAGTCTGTGTTCCCTTATTAGTATGGGTTCTCCAGGGCCACATGGTTTGACACTTAATCATCAACGTCATCATCATCATCATCATCATCGTCATCATCGTCACTTATCTATCTCAGACGATTTAGCCCTCTAGAACGGATAACTCGTCTAAGTATAAACCTGGTGTTTACACGAATTATGTGGCCAAATATCGTCTTCAGTTGATTCGTCTGTCAGCATGTCTCGGAGACGTGCTGACAGACGAATCGGTTGAAGACGAATTCGTCTACACACCGGGTTATCCGTCTTAGGCAGACCCATTACCCGTCTCAGACGCATAACTCGTACCTAATATAAATTCGGCCATTATCAATCGTAATTTGTAGTTTTTAACTTGGAAAATATTTATTATTTTCCTAGTTGTAGTAGTGGGTCCAATTTCACTCCTTCACTCTATCACTTCCCGTTAGACATTTGGAAGCCCGGGGGGAGCTTCCATATGAAAAAGCCGCAAGGAATGCTCTTCGGAAAATTTGAAATTAACTCCTACGAGAGACTTAGGTGGACGTTGCTTGAGCTTCATTTATACCCCTAAAAGATTCTAATTAAAACGGAATAGGTTCGATTACTAGCTATTGTTCAAGAGAGGATCCCGTGGGCCCTTGTAGACCCGACTCGCGTAATCGAGAGATCAGCAGAAATCAAGCCTGAAAACCGAGAAATTAACAAATAAGAACGTTTCTTTTAATTACTATTTCTTCTAGTGCACCCTAAACGATACTTTGACAGCTAAAAATGGTAATGTTTTGTCGTCAACACCGTTAAGTGAGACCAGAATCCTTGATTTGTACCCGAGACGACGAAAATTTCTCAACCTTTGCATATAGGAGTTCCCCCCCACCCGGGGTTTTGAACATCGGGCGTTTAAGGCCGTTTCATGGTCGGTTGCACCGTGTCAAGTTAGTTATTCTTTGACTTCTGACCTAGAAAGTACTCAATATCTTATCGCAGAAATGCTCTACATTAAATAAATTATCGCACGAACGCTTTTATAAACAGAAGCTACCTGTAATGATAGAAGTCTCTTTTAAGAAAATAGCTTATTTACCGAAAGCGCCCGCTCATGCAGGTTTAACCATACTCAATTGCCGAAAAAGAAAAAGAAGACACTGATTATGAAAGTCACAAAATTGACGAGCTGTATGAATTTTCGAATGATTCAAGCCGTGATTAAATGTTTTTAAAGGTCAACAGTCGAGAGAACTGAGGAGAATTCGAACGATGTGTCCCGCTGTTTATTTAGACTACAAGAAGTTTGCATGGGAAAGTGAACTGCCGCGAGTGAAATCTATGTGGAGGATGTTTCTATGTCATTTAGGAAGTATTGTAGAGGGATAGTCAACATGAGCTACAAGATTAGAGTATTTTGTCAAAGGCTAATGAGCTTAATCTTCTGTTTAAAAAAAACCTACTGAAGTCGACATGATAACCTTTTCACTCATGCGAAAACTTTTCATTCACGGTTGACCGCGACCGCATCAGGTCACGATTAATTTATGACAATAAGATATTTTGTATCTGTTTTCAATTGATGTTCACGGAAATGCTCCTCCGTTAAACGGACAAAACTGCTTGTTAATTGTTTAAAATAATGCTCCTTGAAAATCGTTTTACGTTTTTAAACTCACCGTTCGATCGACTTTTTAATACTGTTTGTGACATTCTGAAAGCTCATCCGCAGATACGCTGTTCCTTCACGCTGATTGGGTAATGATAAAGAATGCATCCAATCAGAGTGGAGCAAACAACGTGACTGTTGCAACGAAATCTCGGCCGCGGATGCTGGTAGCTTCGAAAGCCGCAGTTTTCGGAAATTATTTGGCGGTTAGCCCTTGGATTTTAAATGGACCTCCGATTGAATGTCACGAGAAGAAGCATCAACCTTTCATTTTATCTTTTGTTCGATTTGGAAGCCGGGCGTTTCAAATTTCTGGGTGAAAAATCTGCTTGGCGCTGGAGGAGTCCATTTTCCAGGTTGAGTGGCTCATAGCCACTTTGATTATTAATTGTATGTTGTAATAAATTTTTCTATTAGCTTAGTTACGCATATTTTTTGAAAAGTCGTACTCGTACTCAATCTCGTACTCGCAGTCCAGTCTAAAGCTCCCTAATATCTGTCAATAGAATGTCCTAGGGCGACTATCAGACGATAGTGCCCGCTCAGCGGAAGTGGCTCATCAAAGGCAGCTTTCTCCTACAGTCTTTTTTAGATAAGATGAAAAGAATTTATCGCCCCATGTCGATTTTAGTTAGAAGAGAGCAAGAGAAGTATTTTTAGGCTGAAAACTGCGGTAAACTATGGTACAGTAAAACGTCAAGCTGTCGCAGAGGTTTCAAGATTCGAGGTTTCGTCTTTAGAAGGTTTCTTCTTTAGAAGTCAACAGTTCACATATAAAATTGTTTATACATGTAAAGATGTAATATCATCTGAAGAGGATAACACGGAAAATACGAAACACCCAAGCTCTCCATAGCAGTTGGAAATTTTGATAAATAAATTCTTATCGTTTTCAGTTTTGAGGCATGCCGCTACGCCGAAAATTTAGTGGTGAACAATAAAGACAATAGAGTGTTTATGTCTCGGAACTATCGGTCTGATAGTTGCCCCTTGCAGGATATTTGATGTTCTTTAAAGTAGCATATTTGCCCTCGAAGCTTCGTTTCTCGGGGCAATATTTCCGCGGGGCAACTATAAGCCAATACTTCCTCCACAGAAACACTGTATTGTTTAAATAGAAACATGGCGAACATGTTTTCTATTCCTTTTAGAAAACACT
>JAHPZR010004782.1:5000-10000 GCA_019787425.1 Platygyra sinensis
TGTGATCTCTACTTTTATAATAACCTTCGTATTTTGTTATTGCCCCCGCAGGGTTTTGGCCCAGAGGCCAAAACCCGAGGAGGCATTATAGTCTCCCCCGCGTATACGCGTAAAGAATGTGTGAAATATTGGTGTAGTATGCGAATCAATCCCGATTTGACGAAACTAGGCGCGTACGGTGGTCCCGGTTAATTTTTTCAGTCACCTCGCAAGGCAATGCTACATGGGTAATTCCTGCAACCACGAAAACGAGGAGGAGATTTCATTTGCTGCACGAGGATGAGAGGATTTTGCCAAAATATATTTTAGGGCTGGTATCTGTTATCACAGTAATTTCTTCATATCTTGAATTCAAAGATGGCTCGGAAAGCTGGAAGACCACTCATGAGATAGTTAGAAAGTTGAGGGTTTTCACTCATAAATGCCTCTGTTTTTTATTGGGTATTAGATGGCCACAGAAAATAACGAACCTTGAAGTGCGCAACATCTGTAAACAAGAAGACATCATGGTGAGCTTTACACGTAGGAAATGGACATGGATTGGACACGTTCTGAGGGGGGACCCTAACAGCGTCTCAAGAGAAGGATTGTTCTGGACACCAGTGGGGAAAAGACAGCGAGGTAGACCCAAAACAACTTGGAGGAGGTCAGCAGAGAAAGAACTGAAGTCCATAAACCTAACCTGGAGTGAAATCCGGAAGGCAGCGCAAGATTGTGTGCGCTGGAGAGAGCTTGTGGCGGCCTTATGCGTCCCATGGCGCAATGAGGAAAGATGAAGATGATGAATTCAAAGGTTATTCAGCAGTACCAGATTGAACTGTTTGGTACAGAAGTTGATTTGTCAGACACAAATCAGCAACGGGGTCGACAGACTCGACCCAAACACCACATATATAAAGATCACGTTATTTGGATCGCTTATTTCGCTTATTTTAGCTCATGCGACGGCTGGGTTGACTGGCAGGGATCCAAATGTAAAAGTAAATGTTTTGCAGCGTTTTCATTGAGGACAAAAAACTTGACTCTAATTTGCATATATGTCGACTGTAACGCGATACTTCTGTTTACATCTTGGAAAATAAATCTCGACTTCTGTTCTGCTTTCTAGATACGTTTGCTCGTAGAGTCCTCGTATATCAAGACAATTGATTTGTTTCAGTATCAAACTAGAGCAACAGAGTGGTTTGATATTTTTTCCAGAATGCACTTCGTGAGAGAATTATGTTAATTAAGAGTATCATGTGATAGAATGAGTTCACAGAGAATGCTGATTCTTTTGATCATATTTATGATAAGATGCCCAAGTTACTTGAACAGTATGAGTGATATAGTTTACAAAAAATATAAAATTTCAGTTCATACAATAAATAATAGTTTCCTTTAAAGCAGTGGAATTTTTATAAGAATTTTATACCCTTGACGGATAAAATAGAAGCGGGGGCAGATTTGGTGTGAACTATTACTAGCTTTAGTATTTTAGATGTCTGTAACTAGAATTGTTGTAACTTAGTTTCATAGAGCCATAAGAGAGACTACAGTTTTGACTGTAATTATGCACCCTATTGAAATAAAGAGTCACTCAGTCAGTCAGTCATTCATTCATTTTCTACACAAAAACCAGTCACAAAAACATCACCTGATTTGCATCACAAAAACAATAAAATTCAAATGTCATTTAACATTGAAGAACTCGGTTAATGTTTAACCCATTGACTCCTGGAGCTTTACGTCTGTCTTTAGGCTTTTCGTTCTTGTTAATTTTTTTGCCTTTCATTTTTCTCCATTTCTTGTCTTTTTGTAGCAGTGATTGAGATTCCAATGTCTTGTTTTCAGTTCAAAAATTTCTGAGAAAGCATCATTGAGATGGGTCATTTTTACCATGGAGTAGCTACCTGTAGTTGGAAGAAATTTTCCTGCAAGTTTTTCATTCAGATTTCTGAGCATTTTGGTTCATATCTCAGGCTCCATTGTGCCAATCACTCCGATCTCAAAATCATTGCAAAGATCTTCTCCTCCTACAGAACTTGAGAACAGATGGCACCAATTTTGGTCAAAGGTGATAACATCAGAAGTGGAACAAAAGGCTAATACTAGTCTTGTCGTGGTCAGTTAAAGCTGGCACAGGAGTCAGTGGGTTAATTAATATATACTGTAAACGTTAATTATCAGTTGGTCAAGGAACCGCAAGCAATGCAATCAATCAGTTTGACAGGGATCCATACTGGTTTTTTCTCCAAGTTGTCAGCCAGGCAAGTATGCCAGATGACATACTTACCCTGGTAACATACCATGCGATACAATTTGAGATGGATACAATATGGCGGTTGCAATAGAACAGCCTGTACATGCAAAGGGAAGTTTACTTTTTCATTATTTTCCAGATTTTTATGTTACCAGTTTTCCAGTACATGGCATCTGTAGTTGCTGCTGCTGGTGGACCCAAATAAACCAGGTACAAATGAAAACTGAGGCCCCTTTGACTGCCATGAAGGTTGAATGGAAGATTTTCACTCTTCCTACTCACATTTGGCTTGTTTTGCCAAGCATTAACTTTACTAGATGCCAAACAATCAAAACAGTTGATGCAATTGCATGACTTGTTTTCTGCAGCGCAGATGCAGTACAGGGCATCAGAGGTTGACAAAATAAAAATTGAGTCTGCAATGATTTCATTCTTTATGTCATTCAACAAGGCAGACCAAAACAATTTTTGTCACTAAAGACTGATGGAAATCTTTCTCTGTTTTCTACGAGTTCCAAATGGATAACACATCAGAATGCAGGGAACATTACGAGGAAATATAGGAAACATATTTTTTACTGTTAGAGTCAAACTCAAGTTATCCATCGGACAAGTTTCTGTAATGTTTTGGTTGTCCTTAAGATTTGTTAGTCATCATACATGTACATGTAGACGACTGGACGTCTGCAAAAAAGGATCCCTGGTTCAAGTTCATAAAGCATGCTTCATAAAACAAGTGACCTATGCCATGAACAGCCCTGTCATATGGTAGACGTGTTATATGATACATGTTCATGAAGCAGGCAGAATGACAAAAGTAGTCAACAGTAATGGCCATTTGAGATGGATTCATTACACATGCAAGGTAGGATTGTGAATTTCTCTTGGAATTAGATGCCAAATAATTTACTGTTCAAAACACAATAATTATTGCTTGCTGCTGGCAAATATTGACAGGGCAGGTGACTTAAAACCACATTTGTTTATCAAGTTAAAACATACCTGTAGTAGTTTCAAAAAGCACAAGGAATTTCTTGAAATGAACAGTTCACCTGTCCCTTGTAATTGTCGAGTTACAACAAACATGTAACTTTAACCACTTGTACACTGCACATCTTTAGGAACACTTGTGTGATCAGTCCAAAAAGCACTAGCCACACCTTAAGCAAATCTACTATGTACATGTATGCACTTCACAACAATGAAGCTCATGATCTTAAAAATTATTATCGGTGCTTACACGTGAACTTGTCATGTGCCTGGGTTTCTAGCGTCATGTGTACACTTATGTGTTATTAGACTAAGTCAGTTATCGTGTCCTGCTGATAATAATATAACACAGTCAATCAATCTTAAAAGAGATCAGTTATGGCCTTTTGATTTGTAATTTTTGGAACCATTTAAAATTATCTTTACACTGAAGGAAACCAGAAAATGATAGTTGACTAATTAAAGATGGAGTACAAATGATGAATTTAATTTTTTTTTTGAGATGTGAAACAGAGACATACTGTAGCTCCTTTAAGATCAATAGTTAATCTCATACCATTCTGTTGTGTATAACCATCATGTGTAAGACAGTGTTGCCATTTGTATCCTGTTTATTGGGGCATGCTCCTTTCACTAACAAATAGCGCACCATATCCTCCAAGCCAAGGCTTGCTGCAAATGACAATGGATATTCTCCCAAGTATGTATTGCTATAAAAAAAGAGGCACATGTACACTGTACATACTTAGAAACTACAAACTGAAACTATAAAATTATACTAAACAATAGTCATGTACATTAAAAGAACTGTAAAAAATTAGAGCGAGGATATTTTTATCTACAAAGTACCATACAATTGCACAATACAGTAACTGTAACTTATTTTGCATAATTTGTTCTGGATTAGATGTCATTCCTCATACACAAGTCATGTAGAGTCTATGTGTTGGTTCCAAATTCTCTGGTAAAATTCATTTAAGAATTGTCAAGGATGTATACCCACAAGTTATTTTCAAGGATATTTATCAAGATCAGGAGTCAAAGATCCTCGTCAAAAATCTTTAAGATCTCTGAGGATCATCAAAATTCTTGACTGGACCATCACATTTCTTGACCAGGACCTTCAAAGATTTTGCTCAAAATACAGGTATATAGCAAAGATCTTTGAAGATCATGGAGGACCCCTACAAAGATGCCTGGGAGTGCAAAGTTTTTCTCTTAGAAAATTTGTGCACATGCAGTTGTCTCAGACTTACAGTATTTATCACAGGGAACAGACAACAACACAAAGTTTTAAATTTACCAAACACATTTTGTTGTTTTGAACATTACAATTTACTTTTTACTCCTTGGGAAATTATTTTGGTAAGAAAATGTTTTTAATAAATAATTATTAACAAACAATCCATCATACGTGCCAAGAGTTGGCTCACACTACATGTACAGTACTTCCATCACACAATTGACATCATTCATTACTCACCTTTCATAATTGGTCACGTCAGTAAGGACAATAACCTCCTGAACAGGATGGTCTTTCCTTGATTTTCGCTGATCCTCTGGGCAAAAGAAAGCCCCATAGGCACGCTCATGAATGTTGGCACCATGCTTGCAAAGGAAATGAACCATTTCTTGATTTTCATTCACAATTGCCATGTGCAGGGCACTCTCCCCTGAAAACAGCATTTAGTTATCCATTAGTCATTATTCCATAATACTATTGTGTTCCAACCATCAAATCTGCCTTGCTTAAATAATCAACATTCCA
>JAHPZR010004782.1:12500-30956 GCA_019787425.1 Platygyra sinensis
TAGAAAGGAAGGGAGGAAGTTAAATACTTTAGTAAGCACGGGAGGGAGAAGGGACAGACTGCAAGGACGCTATTGTTTTCCTTGTTTTTTTCGTCCACCAGACGAACGTAAAATTCCTGATTGGTCCGGTTTAATGGATTACCAAATCCATCCTTCTGATTGGTCAGCAACCTGTCATTCAAAACTATTAAGGTCTTCTCACATTTATATTCAACAAGGTGGATGAATCAAGAGATCAGTTTGAACTAATTCATCATATGCTAGCCGATGTTTACTAGTAATAACGCCTCTTTTCAGAATTATTAGCAACCAGATTATGGAAGTTGAGGCCATGAATATTGACTGCCTGATATTTGGCTCAGAAGTTAGTTTGTTTGGAAGATATCAAAGGGGGCAAATTTGACGTTGTCTGTGTATCGGCGGAAAGTGTCACAGATAAGTGATTTCTACAATCACTGAAGAACACTACTAAGTAGCAGTTTAGTGGCTTGTGAGTTGCATACAGTTGAAACATGAACAGGCACTGCGGGCTGACTGCAAATTGATGTAAGAAGCAATCACTGTTATCCCAAAGCTCTTCAGATTCGCTTGAGACAATTCCGAATATTTCTTTTCTCACTGACGGTTTGAATATATTTCCACAAGCTTTAGCCACCCATTTGCCATATGTTACTTTTGGATTTATCTTGCAAACTCTACAAACATCGTTACAATAATGTTGCTTCTTTTTGGGCCAGCCTCTTTATCACTTTTCCCAACTTCCGAAGCTAAAGTCTTTTAAAATTCATTTTTTCGTGCAAAACAACAAAAACAAGAAATATGAGAACCCATTGGTGCCTACAGATTTTGTCACGAAAGAAGTGGTGTGATTCTGATTGCCATGGATAATTTTGACAGCCAGACATTCCACAGTTGAATGGGTTTTGCATAGTTAATTAGAGGGCGGAATGAAGAAAACAATAGTGTCCTTGCAGGCATCCCCTACTGCGATCCTCCCGCGCTTTACGTGCTCGTCTTTCCCCTTTCCCTCCCCTTGGGACACCTGCCAATCAGGCTAAGGTAGCACAGGCATTGACCAAATAAAATGATCGCTGTATGGAAGCAATGTTTGTTTTTTGTCATCTTTGTGCATACACTGAATGGCAATAGCAAGAATGCGTGCGAAAACTGTGTTCCACCACCTTAACTGGATATCACTGTTTACATTGTAGTTCCAATTTACATCAAGAAGTTCTGCTTTAATGTGAAAAGGTACAGTATGTGTAGCACATTTCAATGCATGTACATCATTCCACAGAGGGCTACCATTGAAAAATGTACATATAGTGTATAAAGATATTCCAGATCAGGGAGTTACCCGTTACTACATGTTCCCTCAGCATGTTAAAAGACATAGAAAAAATGCCAAGAAAAATGTTGAAGACAAAAATGAGCACTGAATGTGAAATAGATGATGCTTTCTCAAATTAATGTCAAGATCATACTTCTCTGCTTACCATAAAACTCATCACTGATGTAAATATCATTGACAAGAGGTGGATACTTCTTAATGATGATCTTGGCAATTTCATAATGTACACGAGTGGCATTCAGGAAACATAAGTGAAGAATGTTTTCTCCCACAGCAGCACGCTTGTTGATATCCCAGTAGACATGTTTTGTAGTACTGCCTACAGTGGACACGGAGATGAAAATAAGATAACTGTGATTAAGCAACATCAGAGAGGTAATACAGCCCAACCTCTGGCTATGACCACCTCTCGTAAGCCAGCAACTCTCCTCAGCGACCACTATTCCATAATACCAAAAGTTTCCCAGTCAAATCACTATATTTGGGACTCTTGTAAGTGACCATGACCGCTTTTAGAGCTAAAAGTTTAAATTTTTCTTTTGTTTGTAACCTCTCATAACAGATACTATAGCGAAGATTGGATAATATTGTGTTCTTAAGGTGGCTCGATAGGCTGAAAGGGACCAAAATGTTTGTTTAAACAATAATTATAGCAAAGAAAGATCAATATTGTGTCACTCAAAATGGTTGCTATGGCAACCAGCCACAATTTTTACCATTGATAGCATTGATACCAGCAGTTCCTGTTCTTTGATAAAACAAGATTTGACTTTAAACAAGTAAGTTTCCGTTTGGTTCTGTGCAATCAACCAAAGTTTTGACAGTTAACTCTTGTTTTCAGCGCTTTTTACAGGCTTTATCTAGAAATAGCCTTATTTTGCACTAAACCCAGTGCACAATTTTTCTGATTGTTTGGGTTGATTGCATCACAACACTACTGCTCTTTGATTACCCCAAGTTTCAGGAATTTCTCTTTAATACTCTTCAAAGTATATATGTTGCCATCAAGTCAGCTGGCACAAAAGTTGAATTTTGAGAAAAATGTACTTAAAGTTCCTCACACGATGGATTAAGCATATTTAGTTTATTTGAATTCCTTTCCTTTTATTGCGAACAAAGCTAATCTCTTGTCCCTTCAGGTTTTTTTTTAGCTGAAATTAAAACGAAACATGAAAATCGATAATAGCAATGAAAATCGATAAAATCGATGACAATGGATGAAAATTGATGGAAATCTATGAAAATTGATACTCATGATTTTCTTGGTGATCGATTTTCATTGATTTCTGATATTAATCGATTAATTAATATCGATTATATTGATTGATATTGATTATATCGATTATTGGTTTTCATCCATTGGGCACAACGGGCCTCATATCAGCCCTTGCAATCACTAAAAGTTTTAACATCTACAGTATTTTATAATGCAGTATTAAAATTCAAATCCACTTACCAATACTTTCAGTTAATTCGTAATTATCGATACCAACATTTTCTATTGTATTTTCAACTCGACTGGTGCACTTGGTGAGAAAAGACAAAACAGCGTTTTCTTTCTTCGAAGGCACCTCGTTCCCGCGACTCCGTCTTCTCCACTGCACAAGCTCTCTTATTTCGATGTCCTTTCCAGTACCGTTGTTGTATAAAAACTTTTCGCGAAACCCCTCGACGAGTTCTTCGACTTCGCTGAAGTTTTTCGTAGCTTGAGCTCTCCTAAACGCATCCACTAGATTGCCGCGTCCATACAAATCCACGTAATCGTACAACTCATTGGAACTTTGCGTTTGTTCTATTTAACAAATTGACGTCAGTTTTTTATGCGTCTGTCCTGTTATTGATCATGAATTTCGTCATCACATTGTCAAAGTAGCTGTGGATCCACGAGGCGATAGCCGAGTGGATCCGCAGACTACTTTGACAATGTTATGACGAAATTCATTATCAATAACAGGACAGACGCATTAAAAACTGACATCAATTTGTTTTTTACGATAACAAATTGTCGAATTGCCGGCTCTCGCTCGCTGACGCGTCGCGTGAATTTGAAATTCATGTGTACGTCCGCATATGGACAATAAAAATTAGCCAATGAGCGCGCGTGAATTTCTGCAGTTATCGTAAAAAACGTCTTTTCCTGCGCCTTTGGCTTCTCCCATGTTAAGCTTGCAATTAATTCTTCACAGAAACATGCTTAAGTACCTTGGGTTTAACTACCAATAAGAACAGATGTCACTTCTGATATTTGCGCGCTGTTTATGCTTAGAAATGGTTGTCATGTATACCCCGCGCTCTCCAACCAAAAAGTTTGCGATCAAAAATACCTCATGTATCACGCCAAACGTACAATTCCAGGTGTTCGTCCACAGAAGATCTGCATTTCTCATACTTCGGGAGCCGTTTTACAGCAAAAACAGGAAAATAGGAGGACAGTGGGGTGGAACGAAAAACAAAAGATGGCGATGGAAGAGAGAGACTGGTCACGAAGGCACATTGATCGCGGGCTCTAAAAGAAATGCGCCTCGAGCGTCTCGGGGAAACAAAACTCACTGTTTCATTTGGCCTGGGGCCAGTCATTAAGTGCTTGTTGTTTGATTTTGTGGAGTGACGACTTTTGAGGCTGATTTTTTGTTTGCTTGTGTTTTGATATTATGTTTATTTTCTTAAATATTTTAATTAAACACAGGGCGATGATACCGAGATGATACCTTGTCCAAACTCTGTCTAGAAATGAAATAACAAAAGGTATAAAATGTGTACATGTGGCTACGTGTTTATTAGGTGCCTACTAAAAACTAAGGCTTTTGCACCAAGTTAGAACAAGGCGGAAATGGTAGATCTTAACAAGGGCTATTGAAATCCATTAAGAAAAATGGGGGTAGCCACGTATTTTTTCGAGATAATTAGCTGAATCTCAACAAAAATACTGACATCAGCATTTTTCTGAAAAAAAGAAAGGAGATTTATTCACAGATTTCTTTGGAATTCGCTTTTACATGCAAAAAAGCAAAAGCCTGAGTTTATAAACGTCTTAAAACTGTATGGTAAATGGTAACATAAAAACATTTTTGATATGTTTTTAATGACAAAATGACAGTTTTCCGCCGGTTCAGCTAAATTAAATTATGCAGGTTTACAATAAATGTGGGAAGAAAATTTTGGGACCAATCAGGGACTCAAGCTCCTGTCCACATAATAGGGGATGTCCGCTTTGGGGTTCGCTTAATATATAATGCAGGCACTGAGGTTTCACTTTAACTAGTTAGTCCTGATCCAGGAGATTTGTTTCAGTTCTCTCTTCTCCAGACGCTGCGAAAAAACTGTTGCTACATAATTCATCGTTGTCGTCACCATCATCATCATCATCATCATCATCATCATCATCATCATGTCCTTTTTCCTACAAACGAAATAGGACCTTGCGTTCTCGGCTCTTAGCACATGCACCAGCATGCAGCCAACCCGGCTTTAAATCCAAACTGTCCCCTTTCCCTCACCACACTCCACCTCCAAGTTTCCCTAGGCCTAATTACTCTCTGACGTCCTCCTTCCGGAGTCCATGTTAGCGCTCATTAATACACCACTAAGTAGACGGTTTATTCTAAAATTACGCTTTAACTGTGCTCCAAATTTTTGCATAATTTTGTCTTCTTCAAAGGCAGAACAGTGCATAAGGGCTTGTGTATCGTGACATTTTCTGTAATGAAAGACTCTCGCTATACTCCAATCCACCTTATTAGCAATGTATTTGTCTTCGATTGGCATTACTATATGGTGTATTCCGTGTTCGAAAATTTTTCGCGGATCAACAACGCATTTGTTCCAAAACGGAATGGGCTTTTTGGTGCGATGGAAAACATGTTGCGTCATCAATAATCGGGAGGGTGGCGAATCTTCTACTGAAGGGTCGAAAGTTACACTGTCGAAGCAGTGGCCACAATATTCTTCTTTGTTGATTTTCTCCAGAAAGGTGATCACATTTTCGTACTGTAGTGGCACAATAAACTCATCTAAATCATTGAACGCCACAAAATCCAGCTGACTCATAGATCGAAACAAGCAATCCATAACGGACAATGTCTGCCCAAAATAGTGGACATCATACTTGCCGATATAAGATGGTAAATTCCAAGGAAGAACTCGTGCCAACCCCTTATCTTCGTAATAATTCAACACTTTCAGTATTCTCTCAGACACTGCCAAGTTATAGAAAGTAAAATATGACGCTCCCAAAATCTGCGAAAGTTCCAAAAATTCGACCACCTTGTCGACCGATATTTCACCATGTAAAGGAGGAATACAAATTCCGTATTGCCTGCGGCTCACTTTTAAATCGATAAAACCCACGGGCAAGACAACTGAATCGGTGTTTTTGTTCTGATCCTTAAAGATTGGTCTTGTAGAGATGTTTACAAAACAAGGTTTGCAGTCAAGTTCTGGTGGAAGAAGACAAGAGGCTATGAAACATCCAAACTTCATGAAGTGATTTCCGCTATTTTGATAAAAGGAAACCCTGCTGGTGTACACGCCGTTTTGTTTAGGAGCGCAAGTTTCGAAATGGCAAAAAAGTGACGGAAGAGGATCTCTTGTTGAAGTCAGTAACAAAACTCGAATGAAACTCTGAGATTTCCGGTCATCAAACCACGCTGAGTAGACCAGTGTGCCCCTTTCAATTTCGCGAAATCTTGACTCTTCATGCGTTTGTCTACATGAGGATTTTTCATCGTTCGTCTTTTGCCATAGTGATTGCCAGTTAACTGAAATCGTGTTCACACTTTTGTCAGAATCTAATTTCAGTTTTGTGCTGTGCTGAAGACCACTGTAAAGACGGTTCCCTTCATTGTGAGAAGACTGAGAACTTCTAGGATGGACGATTGTGGCACCTTTACGTGGAGCAGCCGCAGGCACAACGTACCATTGGAAGTATAGATGGAAAAACATTCCCACAAAAATTAATACGAAAATCGCCCAAAATGGTCTGAAATAAGAAAAATCGTGTGTCCACGTCGACATTGCCACAATTACCAAGTCTTCTAGTAAACTTAGATTCACTGATTGGGGACTCAAGTAATTCAAGTAATATATTTAACAGCATAATATGTAAAATAGCTTGTTAACAATATGACTTTCAAAAGGAGGTTCCACTTAAAGAACCATAACCAATCATATTATAATATTTGTGCTTTAATTTAAAGGCAATTTTAAAATTTCGAAACAAAATTCACTGTAAAAAATATCTGTATTCAACGCGCAGCTTAAATTACACTTTTGTTATCTTTTCTATTGTTAGAAACCTGTATCAAACGGACACTGCAAAAAGGATGCATGTGTTTTTGTCCACGACGTTTTAATAGATCGGCTATTTAAGTTTGCCGACAAAGAGCTGTCACAGAGGAATGCGATATTTTATTATTCAGTTTTGTTTTTTACAGAACTTTTGTCCTTGTTTGGTTTTGTCAAACTTCGCATAATTCGATCAACATAGATACTGTTGCTATATACTTAAATCGCTTTACCTCAAATAATTGTCATTGCTTATGGAAATACGGCATTTTAGAGTAAGTATCGACTGTTTACGTGAATGCCGTTTGACCCTTTCAGAGTCTTCACTGACGGATATCGATGACCCTTAACTTTAAGACGAATTCAGAGGGAACCTGTTTTCAACGGACACCCTGTATTAAGCGGACAATAGCACGGGTCCCGAGGGGGACTGCCTAATACAGGTATGACCGCAGTTGGTTCTTGCTGAATACTGGGTTAATTGAATACGGTAAAAAAAAATACATCGGACTGACCGAAAAATTGTTAAATGTTGCCACCAAGAAATAAAATTTTAAATTGTTTGAAAACAGCCAGGAACGTGACGACCGCAAATATTCGAATAGTGTGTGGCAGATTTGGATTGCTGGCAAAAAAATAAAAACCCTCATCGATCGCGAGCTGTTTAAGTGCTTTACTTGAGTAAAGAAAGGAGCTGAGCATGTACAATAAAATGGCCGCTAGCGATCCATAATGCCACGTTGATAGTAGTCCCAGACTCCAGAGAAAGGAGGGGAGGGGAGTGGGACCAAGAGGGACTGTCAACCAAGCTTCTCAGGCCTCGCAGGTAAGTGTGTTCTAAAATTGTATCGAAGTAATACATCAATCAAACACGAAAGACCACGCTTGACCACAGTTCCAAACACTGAGAAGAGAGTTGTTTAAACTTGATGAATTATTAATGAGTTTAAAAACTCTATTCAACAACCGTGGTCGGCCACAAGTCGAGGTTAAGTGCGTAGGGGAAATTAAAGTCAGTGGCTATCGTGTTTTTGATGTGATTTGATCACTGGAAAAAGCGAGTTTCTCAGTTTTATCTCTTAAAGCCAACAACAAAGCTTGGATATGAAACGCTGCTGAATTCTGCGTCCGAAACTACTGGCCTGTCTTCTGCGTTCGAAAAAGGGAATGTTCTGTACAAAATCCCAGTCCTCAAGCCCAGATACAAAACTTCTGTTAGCAAATGCAGTAATTAAAACTAAATTCCGATTAGAAAGCTTTCAAGAAAGTACTGCTATCTAAAAATCGAATATTATCCGGTTGCAGTGTATTTTACACGTGGTAGTAGATGTAGCGGCTCCCACTTAGCTATATCATAACATTTAATTTCTTCAATTGAAATAATCCTTAGATCACTGAGGAAAGCACAGAGAGTTCCATTATAAACCACTGAAATTAATTGAATCTATGACTGATACGTAAGCGAGCTTGTGAATGAGCAGATAAGTTTTCCGACCAGAGCTCTTCAACTCAGCAATAAAGAAGAAAAAACAATAACAAGAGCAGAAACTTTAATTACACAGCAAAACAGCCAATCTTCGCATTATGAAATTCATGCTCAAGGCAAGCTTAGATCCCACAATTAAAGGATTATTGAGCTGCCGTATAGATTATAACTCAGCGGGTGTGCATTATGTTTGCATCAGAAATTCAGTGGACTTTCCCTCTCACAGAATTGATTTGACAAGTCTCGAATGGAGATGCGTTTCTTAACGTTACATAAGATCCAAGATCTGCAAAAAAAAAAAAAAAAAAACGATAGCTGAGGAATAGGCTAAAAATTTTCATGGTTGAGAAATCGTCGAAAAATTATGTTTAACGTTTGGCAAAAGTCCCAATTGATTTTGGATTTTTACCGAGGTTTGAATTTGATTGGTTGAGTAAGTGGTGCGAGACATAGAGCTTTTAAGGAAGTAAAACCAAAACATTCTAGAATACTTTCAACAAACAGCTGGAGGCAGCTCGACCCAGCCAAAGTTGTGCTACACCTTTTTATGTTTGACTATGTTGAGAATTATGCGAGAATACTGAAGACAGCCAGACTCAGTTTTCGGTGATGATCCCTTCACCTGTGTTTGTTCCTCAAATTGCAACCGATCAGTCGAGCTCTTATGTTTCCGACCTTATGTTATGCTAAATTTTCGATCTTTTTAATGTTTTCCGTCCAATATCTTTTACATGATAAACACCAGAACAAATCACTGCAGGCAATTTTCAGGCTCAAACTGGCCTAATGAAAAAAATAACATTTTTACTTTTTAAAATCAAGTGTGTTTTTGGTTTAGTCTTTCGACCCTCTGCGGGTTTGGTCCAACTTACATACTGAATATGAAGTTGTTGAAATAATCTTGTTTTCAAGGCCAAGTGCAATTCACAGCTAGAAAGTGGACTTCCGCAGTTTTTAAAGCTTATAAGAAAATAGTAATTAATTGGAAATAGCTTGCATCTCCTTGCTAGAGACAGTTTGTGCACTTCATAAAAGTGTATGTTGTTTTCGCAGCGAATTCACAAGTTTATTAATTTTGTATAAGAACCAGCATGTCCAGTGGCCAATGGTATGGAGTTTTGGTAGAAATAAATGTGAGTTTTTCAGAATAATCTTGTGGCTTGCCCGCAGGGTTTTCCTTCTTATTATGACGGTACTAAAATCTGATAGAATAAAAAGGCCCTTTGAAACACACCTGCCTAAATGTGAACTGACTAACAACTGAGTACATAAGCTACGAAGAAGGAACATTTTACAATTGCATTCAGTGTAAATATTAGCCCTTAATTTACAGTCTCTGTTGTGATAACTCGAAAGTAATTAATTTTCCCAAATGTTTTGATACCAAGTTTTGATAACCAGTAAGATTTCCCATAGATTTCTGCATAAATATTTTACTGATCTACTTCATACGAGGTCAATACAAGTTGTAAACATAAAACAAAAATAAAAATAGAGTACACTGAACTGTGTGATTTCTTCGCGATATTTTTCAAGGTAATTTCAGAGTGGAATAAGTTCGACAAATTATGATCGAAAAAAGAGAAACGAATTGACAGCAAGGATCCAATTTATTTTTCGCTGATCTTTGATATAGATCTTTGATGTACCATATGCCATAAGGTTACTTGAATTTCTATACAAAACATTTACCGTTTTGACTGTCTTGTGGTAAAGTTAACAGCGCACGCTTGACGGTTTTAAAACAACGGAAAGTTGTGTTTTTAGCGGACTTCGTATAGGATTAGAGGAAACACAATATACCTTTCAGAATCGCGTTGAGTCCGAGGATTTCCAGGTCTTTTTATGTCTTTTGTATCAGTACAGTATTACGTCAACCAGATTAAAAGAGTGTTCTATTAACTTGTAGAAAAATTATTAAGCTCTGCCTCAGTTATTTCAAAATTACTCTTTAACCGCTCTCCATATTTTTGCATAGTTTTGTCTTCCTCGACGCCAGAACATTCTGGCGCCATTAAGGCACACGAATCATCACATTTTCTGTAGTGAAAAACCCGCGCTATTCTCCAATCCACTTCATTTACAACATAATTATCTTCTATCGGTTTGCTTATATGATGTACACCTTGTTCGTATATTCTACGCGGATTGACAACGCATTTAGTCCAGAACGGAGTGGCGTCTATTGTGCGGTGAAAAACCCGTTGCGTCAACAGTGGGGAGATTTGCAAGTCTTCCCTTACAGGGTCAAATATGACGCTCTGGAAACAGTGACCGCAATGTTCATCTTGATGGATCTCCTCCAGCAAAGCGATCATGTTGTTGTGCTCAAGGGGCACAATAAATTCATCTAAGTCATTAAACGCTACAAAGTAAAGATAATTCATAGATCGAAACAAGCAGTCCATGATAGACAGAGTCTGTCCAAAATAGTGGATATCATACTTGCCGATATAAGAAGGTAAATTCCACGAAAAAACTCTCGCTAAACCCTTATTTTCGTAATAATTCAACACTTCACCTACTTCCTCAGACGCTGCAAAGTTATAAAAAGTGAAAAGTGATGCTCCCAAAATTTGCGAGAGTTCCAAAAACTCGATCAACCTGTCGACCGATATTTCACCATGCAAAGGAGGAATACAAATTCCGTATTGCTTGCGGCTGAATTTCTCGGCACTGTGTTGATGATCGATAAAGCCCACAGGCAACATAACAGAGTCAGAGCTTTCTTTTTGAGCCTTATAAGTTGATCTTGTGGAGATGTTTATAAAACAGGGAATACTGTCGAGTGCTGGTGGAATAATACAAGAGGCTATGTAGCCTCCAAACTGCATGTTATGATTCTCGTTGTGTTGATAAAAGGAAGCGCTACTCACTGCTGACTTTTGTTTTGACGCACTTTCGAAATGGCAGTACAGCGGCGGAGGATGTCTTGTTGAAGTCAACAACAAAACCCGAATATAACGCTGAGACAGTCGATCATCAAACCAGGCTGAATACACCAGCGTCCCTTTTACAACTTCACGAAATCTTGACTCTTCCTGCGTATCTGGACACGAGGGTCCCCCATTTCTTGTCAATTCTACTTGGTTAGTTATAACCGAGCTACTTTTGACCCGGTTTAATTTCACTGTTGTGCGTTCTTCGAGATCTCTGTTAGCACTCTCGACCGATTGACCACGATCTCTATCTTGCTGTCTGCTCAACGTTTCTAGATCATGCCGATAATGTGTCTGAAGGCTGCCGACTCCCTCACGAGGAGTCGCTTGTAGAACCGCGGAAAGCTGGAAGAGCAGAGTTAAAAAAATCCCTGTGACCAAACACACGAAAATCGCAAAAATATTCGTTCTGCGGCAATAACGCCCACCGCAAGTAAACTTCCTCATCGCAGAACTGTTTGATGAGACTCAAAAAGAAGTAACCGCGTCCAATATGAATTGCACACTACTTTATTTTAGACGTGACAAAAAGATATTTAGTTCTGACCAGGCGTGAGGTCCCGATATGAAAATATTGACCGACTTTTGTTTTTGTTCATTTATGCACCGAGACAAAGTCTAGGTCCATTAATGAAGAAAAACATGAAATAACGATCAAAATAAGAATACTAGAAAGTTCTGCTAAAAGTGGCCAGCGCTTGAGAGGCCCACATAAAAAAGAAACTAGACTGTTCCACTAGCCAATCAGATTTGTGGGGCTCAGTTTATACTCTGGACCGCGCAAGGGGTAAACAATAACTAATGTAATTTACGCACTGTGGGATACCAACCCAAATCTGAAAACCAAAATTTCGCTGAAATAAGTTAATGTACCTTGCGTACATTTATTTAGTGATCAAGAACGCCGGGCGTTTGCTAATAACTCGCTGTAATCTGTTAAGGATCCTTTCCCAAAAGTTAAAAGCTCAGCGGGGGGGAGCTGTTTGTACTAGATATCGGAAAGGTCACGGATTTAAAGTAACTTTAACATCATTTCCTGGGTTTTCGTAAACAGATTTTCACGTATAAGTTATCTCAATAGGGTGCGACTCCAAGGACGACGCCTAGTAAAAAACTGAATTTATATTTTACCAGCGAAATTCGCAATTGTCTAGAGCTGTTAATGCAGTACGCCAATGGTTCTAAGTCTTCTAAAAGCGCGCTCAGGATAAATATGAAACAGCGCTCAATTCCAAATGGAAAAAAAGGAAACTTAGCCGTCGTCGTCGCGTTCATCACACCACGTATAACTTAGTCATTTCACGTTGTTGTTTTACAGAGGACGGCAAAGAAATGAGCAAAGATTTAAAACGCATGCACGCGCACAGGTAGTTTTTCTCATTTAATCTTTTGTTTGGTGACGTTCTCGTTGCCGTCTTCGTCGTGGTTTGCTTAAACTACTCAATATCATAAAGTGTAGCAAGCCGAGACCTTCGACAGGGTCAGTTATCGATTAGTCTCTATCTATTCGTGTTTGATAGAGTCCTTCCACACATTAACCCAAGTTTCAGGTGAGAGATTTATTACTTATTAAAAATTATCGTTACAACTTCGCCGCGTATGTCAGCGTCCTAGTTTTAGGGCTAGAAGTGCTGCTAAGAAATCCTGATGATGCATGGTTGCTTAGTTGTCGACAACTGTATCTCGCTCTATTTCTGAAAAACTAGTGCGACTGTCAACAACTATTCGTCATCAAGATTCAGTTTATTTGTCGATGACCAATCTGTTTTATTTTGTTATCGATAATTTTCTTTGCATACCAGAGCCGGGTTGTTCAAAGCCCAATTAAGCTAAGCCAGGGTTAGCGAGAATTTTGATTTCAGTTTTGTAACTTTTCGGTTCAGTAATGTTTATATATTGTTTGCCCTTCAGTTTTGAGCTGTAATAATCTCAAACTGCACCAAATTTTTAAACTAGTAAAAAAAATACTTCAGTTAACGTTTAGCCCTGGGTTAACGTCAACCGGCTTTCGAATCCGGCTCAGCAGTTTATTACCTGTAACGTTTTGTTATTTACATCTAACCAGTAAAAGATCGTGAACCCAAACGGAATCCATCGCCATGTTGTACCTTTGTAACAATTCTCTAAACAAATAGCATTTAACGCTCTCAAGACTTAACATTTCATATACGTCATTGTGTTTCTTTTGCGCAGACACTGTAATGAGTGAAATCAAAATCAGAATGTCCATAACAAGCCATTTAGTAGACTGACACTTCACGTAGTCGTTTGAAACTTGTAGCGTAGGCAAAGTCAGAGTATTATCATTTTCAAATAACTATTCGTCGTCTACAAAAACACATATTGAGAACAATAAAACGATGACAAACCTGTCGGAGAATGTTTAACTTTATTTTAAAATAAATTTTACACAACCTTAATCTGCGTACAAAACTCGGTTTGGCAAAAAGTACTCCGAGATTCTGGCTCCTAAACAGGCAACACACGCCGCTATTTAGTTACGCCCAGTTTAAGATAGTTGACTGTTTCTAAATTTCTTATTTTCTAAATCTCTTATTAACCAGAAACTGTAACCACTGCTCCACTCATCAGGGCAAATCGTTAATTAAAGATGAATGCCGGACATACTGCTAATTTAATACTCAGAAAGGTTTCACCTTGAAAACGTTAGCCTAAAACTATGACAGTTGTTGCGTCAGCTTAAAGACAGGAAATGTCACTGTCTAGAGACGGTTTTTGATGCAAAGCAACAACTTTTGCATTAGCCTATGTGTTAGCATTTCACATTTCAGCTACTTCATTTGCATCACTCCCTGATTATGGCTCCTGTTTGCATACTATACAATAATTAACAGAAGTTAACGCCTACGTGGGAACGTTTTAGCGTGTATATTTCCACTATTTTCAGTGCAAACTTGATTTAACACACCTCCATTTTTATGAAAAATATTTAAAGATATTCCCTAGGATCGTTTCCATGGGACACTCTCCTAAGGGACTTTCCGGCAAACAAAGGTTCTGCAGCAAGGCTTCACCTAGGAATGTACCTTAATCTAATCTTAATGTAACTAGCGGACTGCTTACAGCTGCAAAAAAAATTACAGTAAATCGGTTTAAATTTCGGTGGAGCCGACCACCCTATAATTCGTAATTAGTCGAAATCTGATAAATGACTTCATAATATTTTCTCGGGTTCTCTTTTCATATCTTTTGACATCGTTTAATTTTATCAAATACAAAGAGTAAACTATTTTCATATTGTAAAAAAATAAAAACTGAGATACACCAGCTCAAAGGCTTCTAACTTTTCAGATTACGTTGTTGTATCCACTGTTGTGTGATAACGTCCCTTATAGTGCTTTATTATTGCCTTTTTATCGAACTCGACCACTTCACTAAAGCCTGGTTATCACTAGCGACGATAGCAAAAACTCAAGCAATAGGGATGAACCAAGTGAAAACGAAATTCGACCCAAACACAAGCACAAGCAGTCATCCGAACATTACAAACTGTTTAGACGCGACTGAGGTAATCTGAATCCAGTGTTTTCATTGGCCAAACATAACCACGTGTGGTAAATAACCTTGTGCTTGTGTTATGCCTGAGCGGTATTTCGTTTTCACGCATGCGCAAGCAAAAGAAAAAGGAAAAATTTTCATCCTTGCGCTTGCGCTCGTGTTCATGTCTGCGTCAAGGCCGTTTGCACAGTGAAAAAAAGAATTGTTTTGCTTGCGCTTGTGCTCACATCGCTAGTGACAACCAGGTTTAAGCTCGAAATCAATTCTCATAGCTGCATTTAAAAAGTTTCCTTCTAACATTCCTGAGGAAACCAAACCAACAAATACTTCTTTTTTCTAGACTTAAATATAAGGCACTCTTTCACAATACAAATAGCTCTTTTTTTCCTTTGACTTTGATGTCCTAAACTGTTAATACGAAATACATGTTCTACATTACTACAATAGTATTTTGCCTCTCAAGTTCTAGCAAGACCTTGTGTTAAATCCTAGGTTATCAGAAAATGCAACTTGTCAGTCATGTGTTTACAGAAAACATTATCAACCAACAGGAGCCTTCTCCGAGATTTCGGACCTGTCACGTAACACTTCTACCTAACTTAGAAGAGTTGCGTGACGGAAGGTGCCACGTGACAAATTCACAAAATAGCCAGCTATCATGTAATGTTTTTTAAGTTTAACAGTCATAAACTGGGTGTCTGTAAAACAATTCAAAATCTTCCCCAAAACCTCTCTTTGTCTCACTCATGCCGCTCCGTTTTCACAAACGCTTCCATCCTTCTTTTCTGGTCCTTCTAAAATAAAACAAAGTTGGGAAGTAAAAATATAAGGGGACGTGGTCAATCTCCCTGTACGCACGTTCCAGGCTCATTCTTTATCCCGTGAGGGGACTAGAACCAAGATACATAAACTAAAAAAGCAAGACACACACTTAACGATTTATTTCCCAGGATTGTCTCTCAGTTATATCAAAGTGAACATGGTAAGCTTATTTTGGTAATGAAAATCAGAAATGCAAAATCAAAGTGATTACAGTTACGCCAATTATGATGATAGCGGGAAAAAGTGTGAAACCCAAAAAGGACTCAGCGCGAAGACTTCGCACTCAAACTTAAGAGCAGATTAAACTGAAAAAGCACAGAGAATTGAAAAAAGCACAGCGCTAACCTTTCTCTACTGCGGCTTTTTGTCTCTGTAAAATCCTCTTCAGCTCTGCAGTAGCCTCGTCTTTCGGTCGTTCATCAAGAATGTCTCCGGCAGAATGACTCCGTGGTTTTCTTAAAGTCACTTTTTTCAGTTCGTTGTTGTTATTCTCGGCTGCTCCTGAAGTTCCTCTACAAGATTCAACATTGGAGCTTAGTTTGCGTAGTTTGATGTTTGCCCATTGAACTTCTGGTTCGCCTGTGGGTGAGGTTGTACCTGGGCCGGTATCAATGCTACGATTTTTCTTCAACGTTTTCTGCGAAATAAAAATCACACATTAAGACTGTTCTTATTTCCAAGTTAGAGTTGGAGACTCCCTTTACTTTGTTACCAAAACACTTCAACAATTTATAGTAACACTGGTCTTATTTAAACGAATAAATAAAATTGTTAGTCTACATTGATTGATGTCGATCGAACTGCCGCACACGCTTTTTGACCAATCCAGGAACGTGTGGTTGCTGCACCATGGCTTGTATTAATGTTACATTTTATATATATTTGAAAAGCTCAATAAAAAAACCCACGAGGAAACCAATGGGGTACTGAGTAGTAATGCACGCTTATATGACCCGTAACCAATCAGGAGCCGAGAAACACAATAGGCTATTGTTTCGAGAACAATAGACTCTATTGTTTTCCAAATCCAAGATGGCGGAGGTTATTTTCAACCAATCAGGAGGTGAATTAAGAATTCAAGATGGCGGTGCCCATGAAAGTCGGCCATGTTGGAAAACAGCCCACCAGCCTCAACGGAGGACTGGGATCGGTCTCACAGATTTCCATGGCGACACAAATCACGCCAGGGTCTCGCAAAAATGTCACGCAACTTCAAAATCCACGTGACTAACTTTGATAAATAGGAATTTGTTTTGGGGTGAGAAAAGGCCTGAGATCGCTCTCTCAGACTCGTCCGATATGTCAATTGAGAATCAATCTATACACATGTCATTCAAATGTGAATACAATTGTATTTTTCAAAAATCCTAATTTTTTACAGGCGGGACGTGTGCGGTTCCTTGTGACCCGCGCCCATTAAAATGTTTATAAAAAATGTACTTGTCCAGGACTGTTTCAAAAATTATAAATCATAATAATTGTTTGTATCTCTTGATCGCAAAGGCAAGATTTCTTTTTGCAAATCGCACTTCACTCATGTTCAGACAGCCAAGATCACGATCGATATACAATGAATCAATGAGGTCAAGTATCGAAGCAACGTACGGATAAAGGACCATCAAGTCCGAGTACAACAACGACCGACTGTTTTCTTTCTCCACGACGTCGATCCATGCTTCGAGCCGATGGTATAGTTTTGAGCATTTTCTACCACATTTATTGAGGGCGTCCATGATCTAAAAAGAAATTCGTGCATCAGAAATCTCTCTACATAGGAAGCGTACCGACTTTCTCAAAGACTTACCTCTTCAAAACAAAACAAGAAAACTCTCTTTCAAAATGACTCTTCTTTAACCTTTCTTCAATAATCTAGTTGTTTGGTGTGCTGAACGTTGTCACAAATAAAATGACTACATGACTTTTATACAAAAAAGGATATCGACGAAAAGACGGTGGATGAGGGGTATCCCACGCAGCACGTGGTTAACCTCCATTGACCGGGGTATGTGATATCACGTGATTAAGAACCAATGAGAATACGATGAAAAGACGGAGGATAAGGGTATCCCACACTGTATCATTACCATATATTGTTGCTAACGACGCTTTTGCAGTCAAAACGTTTTCACGGACTGTTCTTGCTGAGGGAAAATCAACGCTAATGGTAAGTGCATTTCTCTTTTACAAATTATTTTAGCTTTCACTTACTCTTGTAGAGTTTTTCAAACACTGTTATTTGAGCATTTCGTTTAGCACACTACTCAAAGTTTGCTTTTAACGTTCTTAATAATAGAAATGAAAGCGTCAAGGTTACTTCAAATCGTAGATTAGCGTTTATCAATACTCACTCGTATACGAACAGATATGATTTCTACTATGAAGCATCGCAATTCTCTGAGCGCAATACAAGCTACAGCCTAAGTGGAATCTGAAAACAAGCTCACTGTTCGATTACCACGCACAAATTATTGCACAAATAGTTTTAGTTATAGTGGAGCCACACTGTGGAATAACCACAATAATAAGTGATTGACAAAACACCAATTGCACGTTCATGATCAAAAATGGGTTTCGTTTTATTCTCGCTAAATATCGATCTTGATTCTTTACGTTTTTCACAAGTTGACTAAATAGATGGAGAGTTGAAAAATACTTTTATGCACTCTTATGGCGTTCATTTCGCCCTTTTACTTTGCACAGAATTTGCATGAAAAATTAGCACCTCTTTGTTTCTTTTGACTAAAACTTATTGAAGTTCAAAATACTTTTTTAGTTTTACTTGATTACTCAAAATAATTGTTTATAATAGTGTTATCGTTTTGTTCGCAGATGGAAACAGAAATCGAAAAACTTAAAAGAGAGATCAGTACGCTGAAAGAAAAATTAAAGAAAAAAAAGGGAAACAAAACCAAACAAGTAAAAAGATGGCGAGAAAATCACCAAGAATTGTATAGGGCACAAAGAAAGAGAGAGCATGAAAAAAGGAAAGAAAAGAGGAGAAGGAAACGGGAGGAAGCAGAAGAAACAACAAGACAAGACATGAGGGAGCTCTTGAA
>JAHPZR010004786.1:0-57685 GCA_019787425.1 Platygyra sinensis
GAGTGTATAATACCAAGCGTTACAAACAGATGCCGATGGTCCACCACTAGTCACAACTTGTCTGTGTCTCAGTCCCAGTAACAGAGCGAGAAGTCTGTACAAGCCTATTGCAGTCAGATTCGACCCTCCACACAATAAGTGGCCTACTATAAAGGCTGTCTTACGCACCAAGTTTGCCCAAACATCGACAAACATATCATCAATCCACCGACATGATTCAGCGTTGACAGTTTGAGAAGAAAACTATTTATAGCCAAGCAGCTGGTCTTCTATTAAACGAAGAGACCGAGAAAACTACTGGGTAGAAATATATGCACTTTCTTTCTTTTGATAAGCAACATAGGTGAATATGTAGAGAGATGTATATCTGTTCAGCTAAGAAGATGTTTCTATATTAATGATGCCTAATTTGAAATACGTAAGCAAATAAAGCCCACAATATCAGTGGATTTAGGGGAGGGTCCCGGGCTCCCCTCCCCCTTATTTTGGGTAAAAAAGGAAGAAATCATAGAAGAAAGAAAAGCCGGCTGGTAAGGAGAACAAAACTACCCCCCTCCTCCGCCCCTCTTCCGCCCCCCATCTCCGCCCCCCTCCTCCACGCCTTAACTTAAGGTATGGATACGAAACTG
This sequence comes from Platygyra sinensis, assembly GCA_019787425.1. Classification (NCBI taxonomy): domain Eukaryota; kingdom Metazoa; phylum Cnidaria; class Anthozoa; order Scleractinia; family Merulinidae; genus Platygyra; species Platygyra sinensis. Next base: position 630 of record JAHPZR010004786.1, read on the forward strand.
AATATACTATTTTGACATTTCGGCGACCTGATGACGCCATTATCTAACACGCCGTATCCTTTGTTATTTTAAATCCTTTATATCATCCTATCGCCGTTATTTGACTTCTATATTCAACATGGTGCATGCGCGCACGCAATTTTCCTCTAGTTTTGCATGCGCGAGCTTTGCTTAGTTCGTTATTTAACGTATTTTACGTTGTTTTCCTTACTAATATGTCTTGTCAGTAACTGTGTTCACACTGTGGGTGGCTTCTCCTAAAATTTTCTGCAATTAGTATAGGATTTAATGGAGTCAAAACCAATTGTGGAATTGCACATATTTTGGGCGTCCTACTGAGGAACAGTAACGAATTTTATATATTGTTAGAAGGAACATTTATTTACTGTCTGTCCCCTTCGAATTAACTTCATTTGAGTAAATCTACAGGTCTTAACTCTTTTAAACTTGCTCTCATCACTTCATTCCTTGATAATGCCGTCATGGGATATTATATCATTACTTTTTACCTGCTTATGTTTTTTTTTTTACTTCAGGAACTACGACACAATATTTTAAAATCTACCGGATATCGTAAATTATATTTCACTAGATGATGCATTAGTTGTTATTTTACTGAGATATATGATTTGTGAACAAATGCTGATGGTGGCGGTATTGTCGAAGCTCTACGTAGATTGTTCTACGTGTATGCGCCACTTAGGTATAGAACGGATACACGATCATTGAATTTTCAGTGTGATCTATTTTAGTCATGTTTGCTCATTTACGAGCCTTCTTGTTCCGCCACGTTTTGGTCAGAACTGAATGGGGTATCAATTTTGGTCACTCTGCCGGGGCCTTGTTCTCGAAAGCTCCCGTAACCTGGACGGTTCACAAGAAACTTTAATGGGCCTGGAATAGCGTTTTAAGAAGCGCCCGTAAACTTTCTCGGTACTTACCGGACCCGATATTTCGATCGCCCACCATCCCGAATTTTAAACATCTTATGATTTTGCAGCATCCATATCATTTATACTAATGTCACGGTTAAAAGTGGCTCCTTTGGCTGATAAAACATAGCGTAAACGGCTCTCGAAAAAAATGTTTTTTTAAAAATGTAGCACTTTTTATCCATCATCCATACATGTCTAAACCTAGCAACTTCAGTTTTCTCTTAAAAACAAATGACATTTTATAGTCGTTTTCTATTAAGAATTAACGTCCCACGCCAAATAAACATTATTTGTGCCAAGAAACATGAACCTTGCTAACAAGGAACTCCTAGACTTTTTTCCCTTTTAGCTATAAAAATGATTAAATTTGTCTCAAAACTGTTATTCTGTTTTTCATTAAATCGACCATATCGCCATTTGTCTAAACACACATTTATTTCATGTCTGCTGTAATACGCCATAGGCGTAAGGTAAGATTTTAATTTTTATATATTAGTAGTTAAACCATTTAGCCCTCGCAGCTGCAGAGATATGAGTCATCTATAATGCAAACTTGCAGAAATTTGCATGTTGAAAAGTAAAAATTCAGTTAAGTCAGAAGGTACAATTTTTAGTAATTCTCGCCAGAGTATTAAATATGCATCCCTCACTTAGACTTGTTTATCGGCCAGAGCGACAACAAAGAAAGAAAGCCAGTCATTTATTTCATTTTAAATGACAAAGAAACCTTTCTTTAAAGCTGGAAATATTTTGCCTTCGATAACATAACAGCTTCTACTCAATTTTTTCAATTGTGTTGGCAGAATCAAAGGATTTTGTGCTCATTATCATTCTCTGAGACAAAGGCTTGTCAACTTTCCTAACCAAAGCGGGCGCTCCATAAAACACCTTCTGCATCTACTTGTCTGCTTGTCCCGCCCAGATGTGCAGGTGAAAAGACGGGATGACAATTTTCTTTCAGTGTTATGAAGAAAAGAAACATCAAAAGCTGCCAATCTGCATATTTCAATCAGAACGTATTAGAGGACTGTGCTGTAGTCCACGTAGCATTTTCTTTTCTCTCTTTATTAACAACTGTAGAATTATCAGTCGTAATATAAAACAGCAGACTTTTTCTTTACAACGATGAGGAAAAATTTCGCCAACAGCTACCTTACTGCTATAGAAACATGTGATACCGAAAAAATGCTGCGGCACAGCATTTTTAACCTCGGGAAAGCTTTTCTTCTGAAATCTTTGTCTTTGAACATCGGTATCGTTTATCTTTTCACCGTGGTGGTCTACGACAACTAACTCGAAAAAGTCAAAGCACTTGTCTGATTGTGTCCTTCACTGCTTGTTTGACTTCTTCTATCTTCCAACAGTAAAAAAATCGGGTTTAATGACGAGTTTAAGTAAACTAAAGTGCTTGTATAATTCATAGCGTAACAAAGAGATGAAGATAGTCCACTATAACTCATCAAAACCGTCACTATATTAGAGGGTAGATAACAAGCGACCAGCGTCAATTGTAGCCACATTGCACTGGACACTGCCTTTTTGTATCGCGCTACGTTCAGTTGATTTGTTTGGTTCGGTTGTTGAACATAGCCTTGTACTTGATTTTGATGATGACGGAGGGTGAAGAAAACCTTTGTGTAAGAAAAGGTCGAGATTACTAGACACAGAGATGTTGCTATGGTACTGAACCATAAGGTTATCAGTGGATTCCAAAATTGTATTACTGTTGAGACAGTGCACACTACCCAAATGGCAATAACGATCACGTAGGTTCGCTTTAAAGTTACAACTTGTCTGTATCTCAGTCCCAACAAGAGGGTGAGAAGTCTGTCTACGCTTATTGCAGTCAGTGTCAACACAGACACTCCACATAAAATAATGGCTGCTGTAAAGCCCAGAGTTGCTGCGTAGCGAGACATATTCCAGTGTTCATTCGCTATAGACATGCAATAGGTAACAAAGAGAGGCTCTGAAATAAGACCAACACAGAGATCAGTTGTTGCAAGGCTACGAAGCAAGAGTTTAGACGCCGGATGAAGTGAAGATTCCTTGTGAAGGGCAATTAGGATCAAAGCATTCCCAAGAAATGCGGTAACGGACAAGAAAGAGTTTAAAACTGAAAGGAATATCAACTGGCTGCTCAGTGCAGGTGTTAATCCTGGCGAACAAGTAAAGTCTTCGACCGCTTTTTGCTGTCCATCTTCACTTAAGGACGTTCGCGCCCATTGCTACTGCGCATCTCTAGTGCGCACGCTATTCATTGGTCACGCGCGTGTCACGTCATTTTCAAGCGCGCGCACGAATTCGAAAACTCAACAAAATATAGGGCTGATGACCTATGCGTTAACTTTGTGTGCGAATATTTTTGTTGGATGCTCGGTGACCCCCGCTTTTTTTTTCGGCAGATCACTTCCTTTTCTGATTCTTTCCATTAAACTAAAAAACAAAAACAAATCTGTACGTGGGAAGTTTTAATTACTTCTCATATACTATTCAAGTAGGGGCGAATTGGTACATGGATACAGGTGTATGTAACTTAGAAGTTGTATTTTTTAAGGCTAATTCTAGCTGATTTAATGGCATATGTAGCAAAGATCTATCAAATAGGCCTATATATGCTGTGTTAAACACACAAAACTTAGATATGATTCTTCAACTTAAATATATGCCGATAGTAATGAATCCTGCCAGAATCGCCTCAGTGGCTGGAAATCCTAGAAATGCTATGATCTGTGATGCGCCTTATCTTCAAAATGAATTCGGTGACCCCCGATTTTTTTTTTTACGTTTTTCATCTAATCATTTTCTACCTGCAGTCAAAGTTTTAAAAAAATCTATACGTCGGAAGTTGTTGGGCGCGAACGTCCTTAAGTTTAATGCTGCCATACCGATCTGCAAGATATCTTTTTTTAGTTTATTTTCAAGCTGGAATCCTCGTTACCACAGTAACTGAGAAACAATTCAAACGCCTTTTATGGACCTTGTTATCTCTTCAAACATGTCGGTACATTGACAGTTTTGAAGAGATCCGTTAACTTGACGTTTACTGTCAGACTCTGAGAACTGACTGACGAGAGAAACGACATGTCTACTGAAATAATCACACGTGGTTTTTATCGCTCGTACATTTCTATTATTGTTAATCTAACAACTTCAGTTTTCTCGATGAAAATGACTTATTAAAAAAAAGAAGCGAGTTTTCTCCTTCTATTAAAAATGACGTCCCGTGTCAAACAAAGAAATATAAGCCTTTTTAACAAGGAGGTCCTACACTTCAGTTCTCCGTCTTACCTAAAAGGGATTAAGTTTGGCGCAAATATTTTCTGTTTTTCATCCCAATAATGTTACCGCCATTTTTCTACAACACAATATCTGATATTTAGCTGATTATTTTTTTTATTTTATTTAGACCTAGCTAGTAGACATTACTTGTGAACTACACTGTCAATTCAGTTTTTAACTGCCAGCAGTGTTAATAAACTATTTATTTATTTATTTGGGTTTTTACAGGTACTTTATTTTACTTAAATTCGTCGTTAGACCGGATTCTTCACTGCTGGAAGATAAAAGAAGTCAGACAAGCAGTAAAGGACACAATCAGACAAGTGCTTTGCTTTGTTTTTCGAGTTAGCTGTCGTAGACCAACACGGTGAAAAGATAAAAAGATTACTTATGTTCAAAGATAGAGATTTTAGAAGAAATGCTTAAACGTAACATTGTTGTAAATTAAAAATCTATCGTTTTAAATCACGACTGACAATTTTACAGCTCTTAATAAAGATATGCTACGGTGGACTGAAGGCGAGTATCCTTGTTAAACTTGTCATATTTTCTTTCAGAGGCAACCGTTCCAGGCCTGATGGAAACATCATTGCTTCTAGTTAACCCGTCTGTCTCTAATATAGAATAAAGCTAGGCTAAAAAGGTTTTTTTTTTTTTTTTTTTTTTTTCCCGGCGTATCCGCGGGGATAAGGAAACATGTGAATGCAGTAAGGTTATTTAAGGAGTGCCCGCTTTGGTTAGCTAGGAACGTTTCCAAGTGCATACATATTAATGAGTAAACTGGCTCATTATGTTATCCGAAACACAAGAAACACAAATTCCAAGTAGATTCCTTTCCGCTGTTCTTGACATTTCAGCTTGGTATCTGAATTCACTTAAAAAAAAAACTTTTGCAGGTTACAAGTTCATAAAAAGCTGGACCAGAAACTAGAAATTTAAGATAGAAAACGAGCAGTTTTCATTTCTCATATAAAATGGCTCTAAAATCATTCACATTTTGACTCAAATTTCCAATAATTTTTACAAGTCGTTTCTATCTCCTGAGCGTCTCGATTAAATAGGTGTACTTTCGTCTTCATTTTGCAGCATACAAGTAGGGACTTCTTCAACCTAGAGCCATTTAAAACGAAGATTAAAGTTAGCTGTTCGCCCATTTTTGACGCCATTTCTTTTAAATTGTTGATTGTCCGCTTTCAAATTTCGCGCTTCATCGCGTCACTCTTATGCTAATTCATGCTTAATGAGGTGTGAATATTAATGATGTCCGGCCATTCTGCGCCATGCTTTGTCTCAATGACTGAGAACTTTGCACAAAATCCTGTTATTCTGCCAACACAATTTTAAGTATTGAGTACAAGCTGCTGTTTATGTTATCGAAGCCAAAATGTTTCCAGCTTTGCAGTTTCTCTGTCATTTAAAATGAAATTCATGGCTGGCTTTCTTTGTTTGTTGTCGCTCAGGCTGATAAATAAGTCCCATTTAAAACACGGAATACAACATTGTTTTGATCTCAATTTGCATTCACTGATGATCCAAGTGAAACACGCTTCCTGCGTGGCAGAAGCTTGTGATGTCATATTTGCTTTTTGTCAGTTTGTTCTAAACCTCAAAGAGTCGTTACACATTCGATGCTGTAATTACGAAACATGAGGTCGAAATAGTCACATGTGATTTGTGATTTTCAACCCTAGGAAAATGATTTGTCTCAAGTTTTAACAGTACGGCGATGTAAGCAGAATTTATTAAGTATTAAGCAATTGCTTAGAATTTATTAAGTATTAAGTATTTATTAAGTATTAAGCAATTGCTGAACTATCCCTGTGCCTCTCTCCTGTGCGTCTCCCGGCACTCTGCCCTTTGCACAGGATGTAGACGTTTCGTCTACATCCTGTGCAAAGGGCAGAGTGCCGGGAGCCGGGAGAACTCGATGGTGCATATCAGATCTCGCGGTTAACTCCAATCTCCCTGGAAAACGCCATTCTATATTTGATATTATTACACATCAGACTCACTATGAAAAATCTGATTGGTCGAGAGACAGTGCACACTACACAAAGCATTTGTGCATTGACCTTTTATTTCGACACATATGCTGCTAAATACAGGAATTGTGCCCTGTAAAAGAGCTAACCATTCCCCCACACGAAGGACGCCATGATGTTGATGCCACGAAAGTCTCTTGCTGAATGATGACGCCACGAAAATTTTTGATATTATACTTTCAGTCGCAAAGCATTATGGGAAGACTTTTATTCCTCCTCTGGCACAGGGCAGAATGCTGAGACATTCATTAACTATTCATGATCAGTGAAGCGTAAATACACGCTGACAGTCCAGAATAAGAGAAGAAAGGGCCAAAATTGGCCCATAGGCCAGTAGCGTTCATAAAACACGGAGTGTAGCCACTGAAAACTCATTAAGTACCACTTAAGGTGCTGAACTATCTTGTCCCACCCAACAAGCCTTTGGATTCTCTGGAGACGGGGGAGTGCGGAGAACTGGATAGTGCATGTCAGATCGAACTCCAGCCAGTTTCCCCAGGGAAACGTCACGCTATATTTATTAATAACTAAAATGAAGGTTTATATAACCTATCTAGCAGTTCTAGTAGTTCCTTTCTAAAAAAAAATCTGGAAGCGAATATTTCCAGGCTTAGCTTATTTTGAAGAGATCTTCCAAGGACGGATCTTAACGTTAATTTTATTTCTAAAAATGTCTTGGATTTTCTCCCTTGTTAATCATTAATTAATTTTTTTTTTTCCCAACCCACAGAAAAGTTCGAGTTTATGGCACCTAGAGTGAGAACTATCTTTTGTGAACTGTTAACTGTCTTGTATCCTCCGACGGAGCTACCCCACCCAGAAATGTACTATGTTCCTGAATAAATGGAGCTGTTCTCGGGGAGGCCCTCATTTGGCTAGCTTGCACGAAGATGAAACGCCTTGCAATTAATCGTTAGAAGTTTCTTTAAATTCGATAAAGCCTCCAAGCATTGAGTCCCCGCTGTTGTTCATATTATGGAAGATAACTTCAATTTCCTTTTCATTTGTTAATAAAGATAAAATGACTAATAGGTTTCTGTTCCTGTCTCTTCGGCTGACAAAATAGCTCTCCTAACTTACTTTTCAAGTGCATAAAAGGCCAAAATTTGATGCAAAGAAAACATAGAAAGGAATATTTTTCTTTAATAATAATTTCTTCATTAAACATTTACTCGCGGTTAAATTGAATTTTGATGAGATTAAACCTGCTTCCTATGTTCCAGAACGTATGATAGCTTTATTTGATCTTATGAGTGTGAAATTCAATGACAGATGCTGTTTTTGCTAGTATTCTACACCAGAAAATGTGGAAAATCAGGGAAAAAGAAAAATACATTGACTGCCATAATTTTCAATTTTTTTTTTACTGTCACGTGACGTGACGATTCTTTGACAAGCATACTTTCAAACTGAGATTTACACAAATTAGAACTTATTCAAGCTCAATTTCAGTTCTTGTTCCAATTAAGATTTTATGATAACTCTATTCCAGTTTTCTTCTTTTACTATCCTATTTTTCTTGACTATCTTATTCTTCAATTTAAAACCTAAGCCATCGGACCCAAGATGGCGGACATTCTTAAATGTCTGACGTCAGTTTGGCGTTTTGAGATGTGATGACTACAGATATGTTTAGGGTTGAACGCTAACTCGATTAAATTCCTCATGATAAGCATCACAAAGTGTCCTCATTGGTAAAAAGTCACCAAATCACACTCAATTCTGTCAAATATGAGTAATATGGGAAATGTCCAATAATCCTGCCAAATGTGAAATACTAATTAATTGAACAATACTTGCGTACAATCCTGGACGACATAAGTGGAGAGAATACTATTGGAAACACAGGGCGTGCGCATATTCATTCAAAAGCTTAGAGAATAAAGAGAAGCTCTCGTTCATATGCATATGTTTCGACGTTTGTGAATTTTACCCTTCAATCAATGAGAAGTTGCTCTCTAAGGCCCTTGACTTCGCTAGCACGTACCGACCCATCAGTAGACATGAGCGTGGCATCATCTTGCACGCAAAACGCTCGCTGTTGTTCAGCAATTATTCTACATGGAAGAAAAAATCTTCAAACGATTTTTTTGATGTCACCGTGGGTTCTTTTGATGGCGCGTAAACGTGCAAATTGATCGGCTGCTACCTATTATCCCTTCTCACCGACAAGTATGGCCAAAGCATCAGTCTCTATCGCCACGATGGCCTAGCGGCTTTTAACAAAACACAACAAGATATTGAGAAGAACAAGGAAGGACTGTGCGAGAATTTCCGCGAAAATGACTGAAAGATAACGATAGAAGCAAACAAAACCATCGTCATTTTCGAGATGTCCACGCTTTACCTGCAGAGCGGCATTCACTATTCATACACAAAGGAAGGAAACGTCCCATTGTACGTGCACAAGAAATCCAATCATCCACATCTATCCTAAGAAACATCCCAGATTCCATCAACAAACGGCTTTCAGAAATATCGTCGGACCGACAATGCTTTCACAACGCCAAAACCGTTCCAAGACTACCTATCTTACAATGAGTCACGCAACGAGAAAAAGCAGTCAAGGAAGAACCGACCAGGAAACATTCTTTGGTACAATCCACCCGTTTCAGTAAAATGTCAAAACGAATGTGGGAAAGTGCTTCCTTTCTCTCGCTGATCAACACCACCCTAAATCAATCCCACTTCACAAGATTTTCAACAGGAACACGCTTAAATTAAGCTATAGCTGTATGAAAAATATCAAAACCACTATATCCAATCACAGCAAAGCTCAAATTAACAAACCTGATCCTATCGATGATACCAATGATCATGACAGGATAGAAAACACTGCACTGTAAGTACCTTTCGTTGTCCCACACAAAGCCGCAGAGGCTTTGTATGGGACATCGGTAGGTACTTACAGTGCGCGCGTTTTCCGTCCTGTCATGTGATGATAGCTACCCTAGGTGCCAGAGGTTTTTCTTGCGCGGTTTCCGGTGTCGGTCATGTCTCTATTGTGACCCGCGCGAAAAACCTCTGGACCAGAGCGCGATTTCTTTGAGGGCGCCGAGCCAATGACAAGGCAGTTTAAATCTAAAAAGTCCAGAATCTGGACTAGAAAGCTGATTGGCTCCTAATTACCTCCCAAGGGTTTTCTAATTAATCTAAATGACACGGTGATTGGCTTCTAAGAATAGAAGGAGCGTGTGAAATATTTGTTGCTTGGAGTTGGCGGACGTTTGTTAGTGGGCTGAAAGATTTGTAAGTGATCAAGATCTGGAAACAGCCATAACAAAAGTTCTTGAAACGTTCGACGGTATGCAGAGCAAAATGGATGGAATTGCCGGCGAATTTTATACGCAGCAATGATGTGTAGGCGGTTTTACCGACGGGATTCGGGAAATCACTACTATTTTAATTCGTGCAAAATGGAATTGACTAGCCTACACGACTTCTACGGTTCGTGACATTTGTATATTTGCCCTGTTAGGTCACTAGACCTTTTTGTCGCTTCAATCGTGTTTATGAAGGGCACTTCATGTTGTGTTATTCGGAGGAATTTTACGCAGAATTTTAAGCCGCTATCTGCAGGTCGCTTCGTTGAGTGTGGCACCTCGGTGATAGTGTTTTGTTTTGGCTCATTTCCACTGCAAGTGTCTTGCAGCTATCTGATCGAGCTTATGTTCCTCGAGCTCGATGTATGGGTTTATTCTTCCTTTGATCGTTCTGGTACCACAGGATTAAAATATAGCTCTTTACGCGCAAGTCTGTTGACTGCGAGCTTGAACAACGTTTTGAACGTGCATGTTCACCATTTGTAGCTTCTCCTTTCCAACGAATAATATCTTTTCGTTATATTCTTTTAAATTTGCCACTTCCTTGACAGTCGCCTCGAATTTTTCGATCCATCGGTAGCACTTATTTTACAAAGAATACGCGGCCCGACGGACAGATTGTCGTCCTCGACAGTCAAAAGTGTCGAGATTCTTTCGCAAATATTCAGTTTTTTAGCATTTTCCGATAAAAGGCTGTAATATCCACCATTACACATAACATTCGCGTCACATAAACGGCACGACAGCGAAGCCTTCGAATCAGGAAACTTTTTTCACCGGAGTAGTTTTAATTCCTGGGAAAGCCATGAAAGCAAACCAAACGTTATGTAATACTCGCAATCCACATGTCATCTGTCATTCTTCACGTGAAAGTCCAGTGGAAAGAAAGTACAGTGGGCGTAAAAGTACAGTGGGTGATCCTCGCTGTGATTGGTTTAAATATAATCCGATAAAAATGATCAAAGTTCAACGAGCACGGTGAATAGAGCCGCTCTGAGCCAGAGGTTTTTCTCGTGGCTTCGCCGCTCGTGACAACGGCCTTCGGCCTCCACTTCCATCCGCCGCGCGAGAATAACCTCTGGTACCCAGGGTAGATGATAGCGTTAATTTTTTAGGAATATACATGACATATGATGTACAAATATTAGTAGAAAAAAACTTCAAACAGAGGTTGAAAGATATTAAAAATACAATAAATCTATGGAAGTCAAGAGGATTATCAATTTACGGGAAGGTAAATATCGTTAAAACATTTTTACTTCCAAAAATGATCTATCCTAGTTCGGTGATATGTACTCTTTATGAAGTCATAAAGAATTCAATAGTCTGATTTTTCGATTTTTGTGGAATGACAATAACAAGGTTATCCGACTTTTAACATTTGCACCCTATGACCAAGCTGGCCTTAAAATGTTAGATTATGATAACATGGTTAAGGCTTTGAGGCTAAGCTGGTTAAAACGAATAGCTGACCCAGATTACGTTGGCTTCTGGAAATGCTATCTTGATCAACTTTTGGTGAACGAAGGGGGACTATTTTGTTTCAATGCAATTACGATATCAACTGGTTAACAATCTCGGCAATTTTTTATCGAGAACTTTTGGATTGGTGGTCAAAATTAAGAGAAGTCAAGGATCCCGATAATATATATAAGTATATTTTATGGAACAACAAAGAACTAGATTTGACGGTAAAAGCGTTTTCTATAAACATTTCTTTGATAACAATATCATATACACAACTCATCTGCTTTATGAGATGACCAACATTGAGTCTTTTAATGCCGTTGTTTGTATTTTGACTCGCCCTACGGGCTCGCCAAAATACGGCACAACTCGTAAAAATACTCAGCGATACTACACAACAAAACGTCTAATAAGATATATATACTGTACGCGCGGCCATTTTCATTTTTTGCAGACTTGAAGTGTTCATTGCGAGAGTTGAAGTTTTCTTGCCTTCCTCTTACACCAAAATCCGCCCCGTAGTCCTCGGGACTCTGGCTCGCAGATGCTGTTTTTTTTCTGTAACTACCTTAATTCGGTGTAGAAATCTCCGAGAACCTCTTCAAGATCTTCGAGCGAGAGATTTTCAATGGCTTTCGGATTTTTTCTCTCCAAATATCTGCGTAGCTCAGTTTCGGTCGATTTTGTTTTTGTTTTTGTTTACTACTGCTTCTTCATACCAAGCCTTTTTTTGTCGTCAACGGCAAACCTGAATTTATCCTTCCAACTGCGACCGATGCAATTAAAATTTAATTGTTCAGTTATCGATACAATTTGGGATAAATTGTTCAGCTTCCAACCAATCAGAAGCGAGTATTTACGGTAGCAGTGTTACTAATCTTGTAAAAGTTAAATTCCTGTGTAGCCAATAGTTCTCTCTGAAATGTGTGTGATAATGTTTAGTTATGACTGGCTATTAACCCAACCTAATCCGTTAGAATTGCGCTTTCGGCTTTTATCACCGTGACATGCAGGGCAAAATTACTGAATGGTGATTGGCTGAGACAGAGGGCATTTTTTTTCTTAATCATGAGGGCACTGTTTTAGTAGTCAAGAGGGCATGATCACTTGATGCTGATTGGCTGAGCACGCCTGCATTAAGTTGGTTTCCCGCTTCAAACGGATTTGGAAAAGGAATTTCAGCCATCGCTTCTGAGTTTGATCTAAACACGGTTATTTTATCTTAACGTGAAAGGGAATCAGCATGCAACAAAGCGCAGTCTTTTGGTGGAAAAGCAAAGGGATTTTTTGGACTAAAACTGTATGGATTCCCAGCCTGAAAAACGTTTGTGGGGGGGACGATTGGTGCTGCACAAAGCATAGAGTTACAGAACTTCATGGCCGCCAAACTGAAAGTTAATTTCTTCGTTTTGCTTCGGGTTGCCTTATTAGAATTACAGCTCACCTATCGGCGTAAAAGCAGCGTAAATTGTGTTGGCACGTGAAGTTTTCACAGTGGAAAGGGCGGTTTGGATTCAAGAAGTTATTAGAGCTTGTTTGGACACTTGTTCAAGTCTATCATCGATCGATGAAGTAGTTTCACGCCGTTGCAAACTTCGCAAAACAGGTGAACAAAACTAGACTGCTGAAAGTTTTGTTTCCAAAGAAATTGCTTTGAGTGAATTGAACTTGCTGTGCTTTGCTTACTATTATAGTAGGCTTTCCCCGTGCTACTGCTAGCCTGTTAAATAATGACAACCGGCAAACCTGTTTACGCGACGGCAGGACCTTGAAAGTTGTCCTTTGTACAAAATTTTGCCCTTTATGTGATAAACAAGTAATCGCAAGTGCTCTCGGGCAATTAAGGATTAATTTCACCTGTATTTTCAAAGTTTTCAAAATTGCCCTCGTCGCTTCGCGACTCGGGAAATTTTGTGAAAACTTTAAAACGACTCGTGAAATTAATCCTTAATTGCCCTCGGCCCCATGTGATTACATATTATACTAATTCATGGCCGCTAAACTGAAAGTTAATTTCTGCGTTTTGCTTCGTGTCGCCTTATTAAACTTGTAGGTCACCTTACCGGCGTAAAAAAGAGAGTAAATTGTGTTGGTACTTTAAGTTTTCACACTGGCAAGGAGAGTTTTTGATTCAAGAAGTTATTAGAGCTCGTTTGGGCACTTGTTTACGTCTTTCATTGATCGATGAAGTAGTTTCACACCGTTGCAAACTTCGCAAAACAGGTGATCAGAATAAAATTGGATTGTTTAAGTTTTGTTCGTAAAGAAAATCAATTGCTTAGGATGAATTGCACTTGCTGTGTTCTGTTGACTATTATAACAGGCTTTCCCTGTGCTACTGCTAGCCTGTTCCTTAATATGACAACCGGGAAACCTGTTTACGCGAGGGCAAGACATTAAAAGATTCCTTTGTACAAAGTTTTGCCTTTATGTGATAAAAAAGTAATCGCAAGTGTTCTCGGGCAATTAAGTATTAATTTCACTTGGATAGTTTTCAAAGATTTCCAAAGTTTTTGTGAAAACACTGAAAATACTCGTGAAATTGGCCTCGGGCCCATGCGATTACATACACAAATAGTCGTGCCTTGTAAAATATTCTTTGGTTACGTTCTGCCGTTACGACCCCGGTGGTGGGACAGCAGATATCACTATCCTGCATTGGTTGTGTTCTTGGATTAAAACGATATCGTCGGAGCTATATATATAAGTTCTGAGAACTGTTGACGTCTCTGAAGATAACTCCTTGTAACAGATCCGGCACTTTCCGAGCAGGAAGAGAATTTCCCAGGTTTGGTAAAAGTGCTTTCCCAGGCCAAACACCTATCAAACTTTGAACGAAGCTCGACTGTTAGACTTCACATACCTCTGTAGCGTATTAGACTCTAATAGTCCACATTCATGCGAATCTAAATGTAACAAGCGTAACTTAAAGAGATGAAGATAGTCTAGTATGTACCGTCAAAACCACCACTATATTACAGGGTAGATAACAAGCGACCAACGTCACTTGCAACCATATTGCAGTAGACACTGCCTTTCTGTACCGCGCTATGTTCAGTTGATTTGTTTGGTTCCCTTGTTGCACATGGTCTTGTATTTCATTTTGATGATGACTGCGGATGGTGAAGAATATCTTTGTGTAAGAGAAGCTCGAGATTACTAGACACACAGATGTTACTATGCTAGCGTACCATAAAGTTATCAGGCGATTCCAAAATTTTATTGCTGAATAGACAGTGCACACAACTCAAATGGTAATAACGATAACGTAAGTTCTCTTTAAAATTACATCTTGTTTGTATCTCAGTCCTAACAACAGAGCGAGAGGTCTGTCTACGCTTATTGCAGTCAGTGTCAAGACAGATACTCCACAGAAAATACTGGCCGCTGTAAAGCCCAGAGTTGCTGCGTAGAGAAATATATTCCAATGCTAATTCGCTATAGACATGAAATAGGTAACAAAGAGAGGCTCTGAAATAAGACCAACACAGAGATCAGTTGTTGCAAGGCTACCAAGCAAGAGTTTCGACGGCAAATAAAGCGAAGACTCCTTGTAAAGAGCAATAAGGATGAGAGTATTCCTAAGAAATGCAGTAACGGACATGAAACTGATTAAAACTCAAATAAGTATCAACTGACCGTGCAGTTCAGGAGTCAAATCTGGTAAACATGTCAAGTTTCCGACCTCTTTTTGCTGTCCTTCTCCACTTAAATTTTGTGCTGCCATACCGACCTGCAAGATATCTATTTGTAGTTTATTATCTGCAAGCTGGAACCATTGGCAAAGCTACTTAGTATAGCTAAGTTACAAAAGCTCCTCGTTTCCACAGTAACTTGAAACAATTCAAACGCCTTTTATGGGCCTTGTTATCTCTTCACACATGTCAGTACATTGACAGTTTGGAAAGAAAACTCGGTTAAATTAACAAGCAGCTGGTTTACTGTCAGACTTTGAGGGCTGACTGACGAGAGAAACTACATGTCTACTGGAATAATTCCAAGTGGTTTTATCGCTCGTACATTTATATTTTTGCCATTCTAACAAAGTCAGTTTTTTCGTTGAAAATGCTTATTAAAAGTGAAGTTTTCTCCCTTGATTATGAAATGACTTTCCATGCCAAACAAACATTTGTGAAAAGAAATATAAGCCTTGTTAACATGGGAAGTCCAACACTTTTTCCGTTTTATCTGAAAAGGATTACATTTGTCGAAAAACATTTTTCCGTTTTCCATCCCAATAACCTTAAATGCATTTTCCTACAACACATTCATCTGATCTTTGGGCTTATACGCCACAGTCGTATGTTAAGTCTAACATTCGAGCTTCGCGCAATAAATAAACTTTGCGATAATAGGTTTTTGGCATGGGAAAGCACTTTTACAGAACTCTCTTTCTGCTGGGAAAGTACCAGATATGTTACAGGCAGTTATCTTCAGAGACGTCAACAGCACTCGGAACTTAGGTCCAACAATATCGTTCTAATCGAAGAACACAACAAATGCGGGATAGTGGTATCCGCTGTCCCACCACCGGGCCGTGCAAGATTATTATTATTATTATTATTATTATTATTATTATTATTATTATTATTATTATTATTATTATTTTTTTTTTTTTTTTTTTTTTTTTTTTTTAATGCAATCGCGGCCCCGAGGGCAATTAAGGATTAATGTCACGAGGACTTTCAAAGTTTTCACAATTTGGAAAACTTTGAAAACTATCCAAGTGAAAGCAGTGCTTAATTGGCCGAGAGCACTTAAGCCTGCGATTACTTTTTTATCACATAAAAGGAGAAGTTTTGTACAAAGGAAGCATTCAAGGTCTTGCCGTCGCGTAAACAGGTTTCCCGGTGCCATCAAGGAACAGGCTAGCAGTAGCATAGGGAAAACCTGTTATAATAGTCAGCAGAACACAGCAAGTACAATTCATCCTAAGCAATTTCTTTACAAACAAAACTTAAGCAATCTTATTTTATTCACCTGTTTTGCGAAGTTTGCAACGGCGTGAAACTACTTCATCGATCGATAAAAGACGTAAACAAGTGTCCAAACGAGCTCTAATAACCTCTTGAATCCAAAATTATCCTTTCCGCTTCAAAAAATTTAACTTAAAACACCATTTACTCTGTTTTTCACACCGGTAAGGTGACCCTTTATATTAATCAAGTGACCCGAAGCAAAACGAAGAAATTAACTTTAAGTTTAGCGGCCATGAAGTTGTGTAACTCTACGGTTATGCGTCGTGCGACACCAGCCGTCCCCACTCAAACATTTTTCAGGCTGCGAATTAATACATTTTCGGAAAAAATCCATTCGCTTTTCCACCAAAAGGCTACGCTTTGTTGCATGTTGATATATTTTTCTTTTTTACGTTAAGATGAGATAACTGTGTTTAGATCAAACTCAGAAGCAATGCGTTTCTGAAGTTCCTTTTCAAATTCCGTCTCAGCCAAATAGCATCAAGTAATCATGCCCTCTTGATTACCCAGATTGCCCTCGTGATAAATAAAAAAATGCTCTCTTTCTCAGCCAGTCAGTCAGCGTTCAGTAATTTTGCCCTGCATGTCACGGTGCTAAAGGCCGAAAGCACAACTCTAACGGATTACGTTAGGTTACTAGACAGTTATAACTAAACATTATCACACACATTTCAGAAAGAGCTATTGGCTGCACAGAAATTTCACTCTTACAAGATTTATCACATACGGGGCAAAATTACTGAATGCTGATTGGCTGAGACAGAGGGCGTTTTTTTCTTAATCACGAGGGCACTTTTGGTAATCAAGAGGGCATGATTACTTGATGCAGATTGGCTGAGCACCCCTGCATTAAGTTGGTTTCCCGCTCCAAACGGATTTTGAAAAGGAATTTCAGAAACGCATCGCTTCTGAGTTTGATCTAAACACGGTTATTTCATCTCAACGTGAAAGAGAATCAACATGCAACAAAGCGCAGTCTTTTGGTGGAAAAGCAAAAGGATTTTTCCGACTAAAAATCCATTGATTCGCAGCCTGAAAAAAGTTTGAGTGGGGACGGCTGGTGTTGCACGAAGCATAGAATTGCAGAACTTCATGGCCGCCAACTGAAAGTTAATTTCTTCGTTTTACTTCGGGTCGCCTTATTAGTATTACAGCTCACCTTATCGGCCTAAAAACAGCGTAAATTGTGTTGGAACGTAAAGTTTTCACAGTGGAAAGGACAGTTTTGGATTTAAGAAGTTATTAGAGCTTGTTTGGACACTTGTTTACTTCATTCATCGATCGATCAAGTAGTTTCCCGCCGTTGCAAGCTTCGCAAAACAGGTGAATAGAGGTTAGATTGCTTAAAGTTTTGTTTGTAAAGAAATTGCTTTGAGTGAATTGAACTTGCTGTGTTTTTCTTACAATTATAGTAGGCTTTCCCCAAGCTACTGCTAGCCTGTTAAATATGACAACCGGCAAACCTGTTTACGCGACGGCAGGACCTTGAAAGTTGTCCTTTGTACAAAATTTTGCCCTTTATGTGATAAACAAGTAATCGCAAGTGCTCTCGGGCAATTAAGGATTAATTTCACTTGTATTTCAAAGTTTTCCAAATTGCCCTCGTCGCTTCGCGACTCGGGCAATTTGTGAAAACTTTGAAAATCCTCGTGAAATTAATCCTTAATTGCCCTCGGCCCCATGCGATTACATATTTATACTAATTACTTTACAAAACATTGCTGGTAGGTCACCGCTAAACAAAAGGCTAACGCAGGTAACATTACAGTTCAAGGCTTATTACAGTTATGATCCTATAACAAAACAGCCGGTGTCTGTAAGGGTCAATGAACAGAAACAATAACCTGTAAGTCAGAAATGCAAAACGAACTGAAACCAATATATCTCTGTTGCATATCCATATCTTTAGTCCGCCGAAGCAAATTTGCAAATAAAATCAATAATTTAATTTTCTCTCCTCACAAAACGTTCCTTTTTATGTTAAAGTCAAAAGCCCTGTGTTAAATAGTACGGTTCGAAAAGTTTAACATTGCTTCCCGCGCTAATATCAAACGATTTAAATTAAATTTTACTAAAACAATTATTCCTCTCGTCCTCATGGGCTCTGAGTCAATAGCCCATTCGGCCTTCGGCTTCATGGCTATTGACTCAGAGCCCATTCGGGCTCGAGGAATAATGTGTTAATTATAATTTTGAAGGAACATACGTAAATCAAATTTGTCAGTATTCGTTATTAAAACAGAAATGCTTGTCATGAAGGCCCACTTCGCCTTGTCAGTTTTATTTTGGTATTCTAGTAAGTACCTCAGTTTTTTTGTTTTTTTTTTTTTTTTTTTTTTCGATACTGCAGAATTTATTCCATTTTAAACAAAGATTGAAACATTTCGAAAAGTCACAATTTTGCAGTATCTCAGTCCAACACAGGGCTAGAAGTCTGTCTACGCTTATAGCAATTTTTGCAATGTAGTCCACACAGAGTAAGAGCTACATTTTATTATTTTCCATTTCTTTTATTCTATTTACGCCTGTAAATGATAAGTCGTCATTTTACAACATTTCTTTTTACTTGAACAATAGTGACACTTTCTCTTACGACTATCATTACTACTCAAAAACATATGGAAACCGAGAAATTTTTTTAATTTAAGACAACCTCTAAAATCTTAATCTGTAAGCATCACGAACTTTTTCTCTTTATATCGTGCAGGATCATCTAACTAGAAAAAGACAAAGGTAAAGCACTTGTCTGATTGCGTCCTTTACTGCTTGTCTGACTTCTTGTATCTTCCAACAGTAAAGAATCGGGTTTAATGACGAGTTTAAGAAAACTAAGTTTGCGTATAAATCAGAGCGCTAGGAAGAGTTTGAAGATGGTCTGCTAGCCGCCTCCACGCAATAAGGTAGATAACCAGCGACTAGCGTCAGTGTGCAGCCATATTGCAGTGGACACTGCCTTTTTGTTTCTCGCCATGTTCAGTTGATTTGTTTGGTTCGGTGTTTGAACGTGTGTCTTGTACTTGATTTTTGATGATGACGGAGCGTGAAGAAAATTTTGTGTAAGAAAAGGTCGTAGATTACTAGACAAAAGATGAAACTATAATACCACACCATAATTGCCAATTGCGATTCCAAAATCGAATTGCCGAAACGATAGTGCTCACCATCAAAAAGGTAATAACGTCACATCAGATAGGTTCGCTTTAAAGTTACAACTTGTCTGTATCTCAGTCCCAACAACAGATGCGAGAAGTCTGGTCGACGCTTATAGCAGTCGAGAGTTCCAACCGAAACTCCACACGAGAAATAACCTGCTATGAAGTGGGCTATTGCTGCGTAGGCGACAGATATTCCATGTTTCTTGACTCGAGACATCCATAAATACGGAGAGAGGCTCTGCAATAAGACCAACAGTACACAGAGATCAGTTGTTGCACAGGTTTACGAAGCAAGAGTTTGGACGGCGGATGAAGTGAAGTCCTCCTTGTGAAGAGAAATTAGGATCAGAGCATTCCCAAGAAATGCAGCGACAGATAAAATAAAATTTAAAAATGAAACAAACGTTAACTGTGCAGTGCTGCCCGGGAGATAAATCTAGCGAAACACAGTAACTCTCGAATATTTTCTGCTGTCCATCTCTAGTAGAGACTTGGTGCTGCCATGTCGATCTGCAGGATAGCTATTTGTAGTTTATATGGAATCACTAGCGGAAGCTTCTTAGCGTACTGAAGTTCTGGAGTTGCTTGTTACCCAAGAAACTGAGGAACAATCCAAACGCTTTTTAAGGCATTGTCGTGTCCTCAAACATGTCAGTACACGGATGACGCTTGGCAGTATGAAAAGAAAACTTAACTACAAGCAGCTGGTTTAGTGTTATGCTCTGAGAGTAGACCCGGGATCGGGTATTTTCTCTTACTCGAGAGCGTTCAAACAAGGGAGAGACTAACATGTGTAGTTACACATTCTGGTATTATTAAAGAGAAAACTTATATATATATAATCGAAACACTCATCTTATATGTGATTGGGATTAGATTTTCTACCCTAAGAAAGCGTTTCACCGTTTCAGGTTTTTCCGCAACACAGAAGAGAAAATTTGAAAATTTTTACTTGTAGGGAAAAATGCTGTGACATGCCACTAATTATTCATAATCAGCGAGACCGCAAATACCACCCCTCTGAAACAGCCCAAAATAAGACACACAAGAGCAAACAACCATGCCGGCCCAATAAGCGTGATTGAGAAAAGACAGGATGTGTAGGCACAAACTTATGTAATACTATCGCACTAAAAATGCATGAGAACTCTCACGTGTCTCACCCCAACAAAGCTTCTGGACCCGTGGAAACGGAGAGGAATGCAGAAAACAACTCGATAGTGCATGTCGGATCGCACTCCTGCCAGTTTTCCTGGGGGCAAACCGTCATAGTCTTATTCTGAATTCAATAAACTCTAAAATAAAATAGAAGAAGTTTATTTTTTATGCGCATCGTGACTTGGATTTACTATAACCTTTCTAGCATGCTCTAGTAGTTCCTCTCGTAAAATAAAATTTGGAAAGTGAATAATTCTATGCTTAATTCTATTATTTAAAAGGATCTTCCCGGCACGGTGCTTGCATGTTTGTTTTTATTTCTTAATTGTCTTGCATGTTCCTCCTTCTTCCTCAGTAATTGAATTATTTGTTAAGGAAGATTAAATTGGGGTGAACGGCGGTTCGCTGCCTAGTCTCTTCGTCTGACAAAAAACAGCTCCACTATTATCTCACTTTGATCCAAATGAATAAAAGCCCAAAATATGATGCAACAAATAAGCGAAGGGATATAATGTATTTCTTTAAAGGGATACTCCACCACTCTCAGAACAACATTTTAAAAAAGATAGCTTATAACCCAAATAAGAGGTATTAAACAGTTATAAGTGGTCAATCCTCGTATTTTTTGTGTAAATGGGGAACATTTCTTGACTTCCTGTTAAACCTTTGGATCACAGGTCAAAACCGGAAGTGACGTAGAAAGGAGAACTCGCAAAACCTCTTCAATAGTATTTATACTGAGGACGGATCGGCTGTGCTACAAAAGAGCCCTTCGTGTCGCGTGTAGTGCGAAAATATAGTGCAGGCCTTACGCTTAAAATACCATAGAAAACCTTGTTTCTCTCAGTGAGTAATTTTAGCGTTAGATTCTTCGCGTAAATGACTAATTGTAGTTCAACATCATTTAGAGCTAATAAGTAGGCGCGACAATCTCTAAAATTGCAGCTATGTTGTTATTTAGTGAGGAAACTTCAAAGATTCTTTGGATCAATAATCACGTGCATAAGTTCGCTTTCGTACATGTAGATGAAGAACTCAATTCAAGCAATACTGAAGTGTAATAGGGTTTATTTACAGCAGTTGCGCTGTGTGCTTATATTATGTGCGAATTTATACAACTCACGCAAACAGTCCTACGTGACCGCAACCCCGGCGTGCTTAACACTCACTTGCTCAAGGGCAACATATTATAATGCCACATCGCTGTATAGCTGGTGGATGTTCTAACACTCGCAGAAATGGAGTAAGCCTGCACAAATAGCCTGAAGACGCCCATTTCGCTAAGCTATGGGCGAATCGCCGTGAAGAACAACTGTTCTGATGTTTTTGACCCGTTGACACTGCGTTGACCAGCCAACGTTGTAGTGCTCACTTCATTGAGGATTCCTTTGAAGAACAGTCGGTGATAGCGAAATCTCTGGGCTAAAATATTTTGAAACCAATGCTGTTCCTACAATTTTTAAAAATGGTCCTCTACGGACAAAGAAGCTAAAACGGCATGACAAACATATCTCAAGACGCTGGCGCCATACCATCAAAACAAGCGCAGAAGCTGCTACAAGCTTATAGGACTTATAGAAAACGAGAAGCTACTAGGGTATGTTAAGGAGGAATTAAAGCTTGTGTAAATCGATTTAAAGTGAAGAAAACACGTTTCAGAAAATTCGAAAATACTTACTTGTGTTCAGCCATTTCAAGATCGTCGCGGAACACGAGAGGGAGGAATTGCAGCCAACTTCCGGTTGAAAATAAGAGCCGTTGACAATAAATGCAGATGAAACATTGCCAGCAGTTGTAGAGGTCGCTACCCAAACCCAGAAATTAAATAGGGGGAAAAGTTTCTGCACAATTTCGAAGCAGCCGCACTGGTAGAGGCAAGTTTCGTTTCTCTACTCAGTGATGAGTGACAGAAAATCGAATACTGAGTTTCCCTTGTATTTCATCCCGTCAGAGGAAAAACAACTCTGCGCTGAAATATCTTGAGATATATCTGAAATATCTTGCTTATACTGGTACCATGCCGTCTGAAGAACCCAGCGATTCAAACAAACGGCGTGGAACCCTGGATGCTGTGTTATGCAAATATGATGGGAGGTTCGGCCAGCCCTTCTGCCTAAACAGCTTCATTGTTTGGCCACGACACAGTCAATTTCGGCAAAACAAACGCACTTAAGCTCTACAACTCGATTTAGTCTTTGACAACTTCCACACTTACACCTACAATTTCCAATCGAGAGTTGATCTTTTGACCTAAATGCATATAAACCCACAAACACATTCCAGCGGAGTAATATTTCATACATCGATACTGTGGACCATGTCTGCACATGAAAATATACGTAAAACAATTCCATCACAAAGACTAAGACAAGAAAACTTTGTTGTTATCTTAAATTGATTTATTCGCTAAAGAAATCAAGTTACAAATGAACGGGTTTGTAAGAGAACTCGCCACAAGAAATACATTGATCGCTTACCACTCTGTGTTTTGCGGTCGTTCGAACTGTTCATCATCGACTTATTTGTGGAGTCAGTGTCTGAGCTAGCCTCGTTGTCGTAAGGCTCAAAGAGATACGGCTGCGTTCCTTGACAGTCTTCCCATGTTTTGTCTTCTGCAGAATGTTTTTGAGACGAAACAGAACAAAAACTACACGAATACCCCGATTCAATGCTAACTAACTTTGAGATAAACAGGCAATGGAGCTAAATCGAGTTCTCCTTTCTACGTCATTGATCACGTGCCTCAAAAGTAGTCAGTTTCCACTTCCGTTCCTCGAATAAGGAGAAATTTCGCTTTCTAGCGCAGTTTTCAGCCGTTAAAATTTTTTTCTCCCGTTCTTTTAGTCTCTCATACGTTTTTATAGTGCATATGCTACAATTTGAGCAAAAGTCGAAATATGGTGTGGAGTATCCCTTTAATAGTAATTTTCTCATTTAGCATTTACTCGCGGTTAAATTGAATTTTTGTGAGATTAAACCTACTTCCTGTGTCCCTTCAACTTATACTTATGATAGCTTTATTTGATTTCTATGATTGTCAAATTCAATGGAAGATCTTGTTTTTACTAATATTCTAGACCGCAAAATGTGGTTAAATTGCAGAAATTTGCATGTTCCAAGTAAAAATTCAGTTAAGCTTTAAGGTATAATTGGTTTTAGTAATTCTCGCCTGGGTGTTAACTATGCATCCCTCACTCTCTGTTTTATTCCATAGTCAGTGCAATGAATCATTTTTCAGGGGGCGTGGGTACTCAACTAAAGACAAATAGTTAAAACACCAGAGTATGGCTGAACTCAAGGTAGTTATTGTGAAAAGTCACTGCACAATTTCACGCTGTGGTAATTATAACGGACTTTGCGCTATCAATCAATTACCGACTCAGTGCACGAGAAAACTATTCATTTTCGTGTCAGAACTGCTTGCCCATCTTATGAAAACTCCGTTTTCAGCTGTGAAATATCTTACCGCGAAGAAGTGTGGCAATTTGTCGATTTTCGTCCTTGTTCACAGGTGCCAGTTTGCAATTTGAAACATTTTTTTTTTTTTTTTTTTTTTTTTTTTATGTAATTACAGCAATGATGACATTTTCTCGACGGCCACATACTGGAAGACAGACATTTCCTACTGATACACTAATATGAATAAGTACCACTTCTTTGAAGGAGATGTTCATGAGAACTTCTAACATTAATATTACCCTTTCTAGCATAAAGGCATTTTGTTTCGCATGCTCCGCAAAAAGTATTTTGTGAGTAACCGCTGGTATGCGCCTGCTTTGCGTGTAAGCAAAATGGAAGCAAAATGGCGATAGTTGCGACAAATTTTTCGGTAATGGAAGTACTCTTTTTCTTTTTTCCCTTTGTAACTCGAGTGAAAGCGTCAGAAAATCAACCAAATGGTTTTTTTAGCCTTGTAAAAAGTCCAACCAAGTCCGTTTCAGAAGATCAATGCCTATACAACCGCTTCTAGTCTTGTTTTGGAATTGTTTAGAACACGGATCAAGGAATATTAGTGAACTGAACGATACGTTGCGGAAGGCCTGTTAAGCACAGACGTAATTAAAAGTTATTTCATCATGCTAGAGCTGCCTTAAGTAACTACTGAAATATTCTATGTTTTTTCGTGCGCTATAAACGTTTTTTTATCGCCTCAACTACTAACGCAATAATCCTCGAGCAATTGTGCACGTGTCAATCGGAAAATAAAATTTCGCACAAGTTTATTGGCATAACCAGCGACGACAATTTAATACCCAAACAGAAAACTTCAATGTCGAGTTAAGAAAAATCATAATGTAGTAGAAAGAGAGAGAAGTATTTAAACCCATGGGGGGCTTTTAAAGATGGAAGAAAAATTAAGGATTTCATCAGAAAGCAAGTTAACTGTAATTATTAGTTTCATCTGTGAAAGTATTAAACAATTGATATGGAGGCTACAGTCAAATTGGCAGTAGTCAAACACTAAACAAACACGCCTTGAAAAGGAGGTTTCGACAAAGCTATTAAAATTTAAATGCTCCATTCCTGTGAAACCAAACCATACCACAAAAGATGCACCATGTGTTTTGGGTACTGTGGAGAAATAGCCTAGTAAAATGACACAGCTCCTTTTTCAGCTGCATCCCCTTAAAGTTCACAAGTTGGGCTTTTTGCCTTTGGACTGAGCTTTGTACTCCTAGGAATTCTCTCATTTTTTCTGCCTTAGCAGTGCAGATTACTATTCCAAAATAGAAGGAATTTCCTGGCCAGTTTTACCCCCTCCTCCTACAGGCTAAACATATCAGGAAAACGTACATGTATATCAATTTGCTGTTGTTAATTTCAGCTGCAGACAAAAAAATAATTAAAAACAATAACAAACAAAAACAAAAAAACTAATACAATTTTTTTGACTTAAGTTTTCACATTTATTCTGCAAAGATAATTGGCATTTGTTCTGATAGGTAGGTTCTTATTACAGGCAAATTAACAAACAACATTTGATGCAGTATTCATTGTTCCACCGGTCAAGTTGCTGGTCTTATGCTACAACCAAACAAGGATTTGTCTCTTTGAAAGCCACACACATGGTTTCCAAAGTAGCATTGTTGCAACCAACTCAGCTGGACATAATAGCAACTTCATCACAATATCTTGGAAGGATGGTTATGCCAGACAAGGGGGCTCACTTGAAGGCTCAAATGTAGCAGTTTAAGAGCGAATGTTCCTAATGGTGAAACATATCGCGGCAACAGCCAAAAAATAAATTCTGCTCATATTCTCAGGTTAGATAGGCCTTAGTGTGAAACAAATCACGACATACTTCGTTTGGCTGAATATCGATTTATTTACGAGAAAATCGATAATAACCGAATTCCGTCAAAATCCCGCTTTTGGAGCTCAAAATTTAAGACGAATCTCGAAGCTTCGCGTCACAAGATCAAACAACCTAGACCAATAAAAACTATCACATCTTGAAAACCAACATCAAAACATATGTTGACAGCAAATTGAGCAATTCTTGTCTATTTATTTACGAAATCTAATTTAATTTATCCGACCTACTTTTAACAAGACCAAAAATATGTTAAAAGAAACGCGTTATTTAACTATGTGCTACACAAAATAATTGACTGAAAATCTGGCTACTGGAAGGCTATGAGTGGTTCTTTTTGATCTCCAAAGGATTTTTGGCGAAATGTATGGCAAGCCAAGCATGACAAAAGTGGGTTGAGTTGGAAATCACCTATCGAGTCTCAGTGATCGATGTGTGAGAATGAGAAATCACTGTGCGAGATTGGAAAATCACTACGTGAGATTAGAAAATCACTGTATGAGAAATTAAAATTGCTATACGAGAATAAAAAATTGTCATGCGAGATCATAAGTACCAATCGCGAATGAAAAACTGCCATGCGAGACTTAAATTAACTGTTGAGAATGAAAAATCGCTGTGTGAGAAAAAGAAATCACCATTCGAGATTATCGATTGGTTTTTTTTCTGAGCCGGTGATGCATAACCAGTCAGCGGAGAGTATTTTGGCGGTCAGTATAAAACATGGACTGCGGGCTACGGACTACGGACTACGGACTACGGACTGGGTATAAAACACGGACTCAGGTATAAAACGCGGACCGAGCATTGCGGACTCGGTATAAAACACGAAGAAAGCTTCTACATTGAATTAATTCTCGTACGAACGTTTCAGTCATAAATAGAAGCTATCTGTATAAATTATAGAAGACTCATTTCCTGAAAGTTCCCGCTCATACAGGTTTAACCATACTCAAGAGAAAATGATGGGATTTTCTCTTGCCATAGTCGATTGCCGAAAAATAAATAGAAGACACTGAAAGTCACAAAATTGACGAGCTGTATGAATTTTCGAATGATTGAAGCCATGATTAATTGTTTTGAAAGATCAACAGTCGAGAGAATTGAGGAGAATTCGAACGACACGTCCCGCTGTTTATTTGTTCGATCATGTAACAAATACATACACATACATACGGCCACGGCGAAATGAAGAATAAAAAGTTGACAAATAGAAGAAACGACATTACACAAGGATAGCAGCTCTACACGCTTAAAATCGCCTTGGAAAAGGAAGGGGAAAAAAAGAAAAATAAATTTCTTACAACACAGGGTATTCGTATTTGGTCACCCACCCAAGTACTATCCCCGCCGAACGGGGCTTAACTTTGTTGAGCAGACGAAACATGTTGCTGTCCTTGTGGTATAGTGACTCCACGGTGGAAGCATTTTTTTAAAATTTCTAAGATGAGAAAAGGTATCAAAAAGAGAAAAAAAATATCTGATACTGCATGGCTGGGAAAGTAGAGAACAAAAAGTTAGAGGAATATGCTTTGGTGATCGGACATGCGGCACTTTCGAAATAATTGCCTCGGTCTCTCGGACGCAGATAATTCGGTCTCACGGACAGATAACTTTGTGAAAGTGAATGTTTTCAACAGCGTTACATCTCCTCATGTACTGTCTTACCGGAAATCGAAACTTTGCAAGAAAAGAAGAATTAATATATGAAACTATATATCGCAGCCCTCACCTCCAATGCCGGCCATCTTGGGTGAGTCACTATACCACAAGGACAGCAACATGTTTCGTCTGCTCAACAGAGTTAAGCCCCGTTCGGCGGGGATAGTACTTGGGTGCGTGACCAAATACAAATGCCCCGTGTTGTAAGAACTTTTTTTTTCTTTTTTTTGTCCCTGCTTTTCCAAGGCGATATTAAGCGTGTAGAGCTGCTATCCTTGTGTAATGTCGTTTCATCTATTTATCAACTTTTTGTTCCTCATTTCGCCGTGGCCGTATGTATGTGTATTTATTTATTACATGATCGAACAAATAAACAGCGGGACGTGTCGTTCGAATTCTCCTCAATTCTCTCGACTGTTGATCGTTCAAAACAGTTAATCATGGCTTCAATCATTCGAAAATTCATACAGCTCGTCAATTTTGTGACTTTCAGTGTCTTCTATTTATTTTTCGGCAATCGACTATGGCAAGAGAAAATCCCATCATTTTCTCTTGAGTATGGTTAAACCTGTATGAGCGGGAACTTTCAGGAAATGAGTCTTCTATAATTTATACAGATAGCTTCTATTTATGACTGAAACGTTCGTACGAGAATTAATTCAATGTAGAAGCTTTCTTCGTGTTTTATACCGAGTCCGCAATGCTCGGTCCGCGTTTTATACCTGAGTCCGTGTTTTATACCCAGTCCGTAGTCCGTAGTCCGTAGTCCGTAGCCCGCAGTCCATGTTTTATACTGACCGCCAAAATACTCTCCGCTGACTGGTTATGCATCACCGGCTCAGAAAAAAAACCAATCGATAATCTCGAATGGTGATTTCTTTTTCTCACACAACGATTTTTCATTCTCAACAGTTAATTTAAGTCTCGCATGGCAGTTTTTCATTCTCGATTGGTACTTATGATCTCGCATGACAATTTTTTATTCTCGTATAGCAATTTTAATTTCTCATACAGTGATTTTCTAATCTCACGTAGTGATTTTCCAATCTCGCACAGTGATTTCTCATTCTCACACATAAATCACTGAGACTCGATAGGTGATTTTCAACTCAACCCACTTTTGTCATGCTTGGCTTGCCATAGAAATGATTCGGAGCGATTTAATCAAATTTGAAAGTTGAATAAAATGCGCCGATTCGACGGCGCCGTTAATTAGCAGAAACTGTACACAAACACACGCGAACTCAATTGTTTCGTATTTGAAGTTCAGTCTACAATTTATTTACCATGACATCCTCTTACCTTTATCAAAAAAAGAGGGCTGCAGTCCTGAAATTGTTGCATCGTTCACCAAAAAGGATGGCAGATATAGTGCACCGCCGCCTCCCAATCATGAGTTGTTTGCAATGCGTATTTCGGAGTATTCTTATTCGAGGTTTCTCTGCTCCCATCTCGTTGAAAATGAGGCTGTTATGACTCCACGTAAGAAAACTTTCTTGAATATAAGTCTAGAACCGAACAGTGAGCCAGATGCGGTCAAAAACGTCATCATTTTAAGGACATCTATTTCTCGTTTGGTTGAAGAACGCAAATTGATTCAAAACGAGGTGAACTGAAATCGACAACTGCGGCAAAGTACCTTTCGAGGGGAGGTTGGGGGGTTGTGTTCGCATTTCACGCTCAAATGCTAACAAAATTCACGTGCCACTTATTTTTTTTAGCTACTTTTAACCATACTTTTTGATAAATTCACGAATCACGTATATCTTCTAGTTGCTTTTTACCTGTCACACAGAGTTTTGCCTTCGTTACGTGTCACACATAAACCCTATGCACCCTCTTTGGAGTGTATTAAAACTAATCGGTCCGTTGTTGTGTCGAAACTAAGTTTCGTTCAAAAACATTTTTCCCTTTTATTTCCATTACTGCGAGGCCGAGAGTCTTACTAGCCTCCAACCCTAGCTCTACAGATATTTAATTTTACATTCCTTCTTCTCCAGAGGCAACACCCTTGTAAAGGAAGTACTGAGGAAGACCGCGGCCCGAGCAGCACGTGGTCATATTCACATTTATCTTTCCCTAGAGCGGGTTTCAATTGAGTAACCAGGCACTTCCTTTGGTTTTGGTTTTGGTTTTACGACACTCAATTGAAAACCGCTCTATCAGTAGTCTAAAATGGTATTCGGCGTTAAAACAATGTCTTGACTCAAGCGCGGTGATTGGATGCTATACAAGTGAATATATGAAATTTCATATATATTTGAACTGCGGAGAATGATATGAATATGATATGAATGATATCTTCATATGATTGGATGGTGAAGTGCAAAAGTCTTCATCACTTCTTTCCTTAGTCAACTCTTCTGTGGTTGGCTCGTGTCTTTCAACGTCTTCACTGCCAGTGCTGCAAACGTTTTCGCTGTCAAGCGAAAAAACAATCCTGCTGTTTGCAGAGGTGTGAGGAGGTCGCCCTTTTCAAAGATACTGGAGTCTTCGCTGTGCTTGACTTTTCGCATTGCCTTCGAAAAGTTAACAGGTTCAGCCTGTTGCCCAGTGTGTTTTTCTTGAAACGCTTCAGAAAGATAGGTTTTTAGAGTAGCCTTGGGGTTCTTTATCGTCACAATTGCTGAGTAGTTTCGGACCTTCATCTTCCAACGATATGATAACATCTCCATCGACACTTTCTGGAACGATACCAGTACCATGCTCCAGCTTCTGCAGGTTGGCGGCGTACATTTGCCATCGCCTTGTACAGTGTTTCGTGCCCTAAGGCATACTTGTGTGTGTCACAATCTAGCTGTTTTTCAAACGACGAACAGACTTAACACACTCCTCATCTGGGCAATGAAACAGCCACTTCTTTTCTCACTGTTTTCTTCATCACCGTCTTTCTCTGTCGCTCAAGCAAATTCTGTTGTTTGCCCTGGGCGTGGTCTGGCTTTGACGGTTTCGAACGAAACAGTAGGTTGTCGCATTATCCACCATCTTGTTTAAATGAAGCAGAGGGTTACTGCTTGCTTGGAGAAAAATTGCTCCAAATTTCATAACAGTGAATTACAGAACTTTCGTAAGGAGGACAAATGGTGCGGAAATTTTCTTAGAACCTAAAAACTGAATTCATAATGCTGTTGCTTAAACAAATTTTTTCTATTAAAACGCTAGTTTAAAGCGAATTTCTATAATTAAAATAATATCGATTGAAGGGCTTCGATAAAACGAGGAACACGGACCTTTCTTGAATTTCCGCAACATCAGTCAGTCAATAACGGAGAAGCGTTCTCAAGTCGAAATACTCGGAAAAAGATTTTTCTGAGCCCCCAATGGGAGAAAAAATCTTTTTCTGAGTATTTCGACTTGAGAACGCTTCTCCGTTATTTACACTTTATCCAAGTCACAATCCACTAATCAGTCAGTCAATCATTCAATGATTGTTCTAACGGCTTCTTGAGTCAAGACATTGTTTTAACGCCGAATACCATTTTAGACTACTGATAGAGCGGTTTTCAATTGAGTGTCGTAAAACCAAAACCAAAACCAAAGGAAGTGCCTGGTTACTCAATTGAAACCCGCTCTAGGGAAAGATAAATGTGAATATGACCACGTGCTGCTCGGGCCGCGGTCTTCCTCAGTACTTCCTTTACAAGGGTGTTGCCTCTGGAGAAGAAGGAATGTAAAATTAAATATCTGTAGAGCTAGGGTTGGAGGCTAGTAAGACTCTCGGCCTCGCAGTAATGGAAATAAAAGGGAAAAATGTTTTTGAACGAAACTTAGTTTCGACACAACAACGGACCGATTAGTTTTAATACACTCCAAAGAGGGTGCATAGGGTTTATGTGTGACACGTAACGAAGGCAAAACTCTGTGTGACAGGTAAAAAGCAACTAGAAGATATACGTGATTCGTGAATTTATCAAAAAGTATGGTTAAAAGTAGCTAAAAAAAATAAGTGGCACGTGAATTTTGTTAGCATTTGAGCGTGAAATGCGAACACAACCCCCCAACCTCCCCTCGAAAGGTACTTTGCCGCAGTTGTCGATTTCAGTTCACCTCGTTTTGAATCAATTTGCGTTCTTCAACCAAACGAGAAATAGATGTCCTTAAAATGATGACGTTTTTGACCGCATCTGGCTCACTGT
The DNA here is from genome assembly GCA_019787425.1 of Platygyra sinensis. Taxonomy (NCBI): domain Eukaryota; kingdom Metazoa; phylum Cnidaria; class Anthozoa; order Scleractinia; family Merulinidae; genus Platygyra; species Platygyra sinensis. Next base: position 32,083 of record JAHPZR010004786.1, read on the forward strand.
TCGGTTCTAGACTTATATTCAAGAAAGTTTTCTTACGTGGAGTCATAACAGCCTCATTTTCAACGAGATGGGAGCAGAGAAACCTCGAATAAGAATACTCCGAAATACGCATTGCAAACAACTCATGATTGGGAGGCGGCGGTGCACTATATCTGCCATCCTTTTTGGTGAACGATGCAACAATTTCAGGACTGCAGCCCTCTTTTTTTGATAAAGGTAAGAGGATGTCATGGTAAATAAATTGTAGACTGAACTTCAAATACGAAACAATTGAGTTCGCGTGTGTTTGTGTACAGTTTCTGCTAATTAACGGCGCCGTCGAATCGGCGCATTTTATTCAACTTTCAAATTTGATTAAATCGCTCCGAATCATTTCTATGGCAAGCCAAGCATGACAAAAGTGGGTTGAGTTGAAAATCACCTATCGAGTCTCAGTGATCGATGTGTGAGAATGAGAAATCACTGTGCGAGATTGGAAAATCACTACGTGAGATTAGAAAATCACTGTATGAGAAATTAAAATTGCTATACGAGAATAAAAAATTGTCATGCGAGATCATAAGTACCAATCGAGAATGAAAAACTGCCATGCGAGACTTAAATTAACTGTTGAGAATGAAAAATCGTTGTGTGAGAAAAAGAAATCACCATTCGAGATTATCGATTGGTTTTTTTTCTGAGCCGGTGATGCATAACCAGTCAGCGGAGAGTATTTTGGCGGTCAGTATAAAACATGGACTGCGGGCTACGGACTACGGACTACGGACTACGGACTGGGTATAAAACACGGACTCAGGTATAAAACGCGGACCGAGCATTGCGGACTCGGTATAAAACACGAAGAAAGCTTCTACATTGAATTAATTCTCGTACGAACGTTTCAGTCATAAATAGAAGCTATCTGTATAAATTATAGAAGACTCATTTCCTGAAAGTTCCCGCTCATACAGGTTTAACCATACTCAAGAGAAAATGATGGGATTTTCTCTTGCCATAGTCGATTGCCGAAAAATAAATAGAAGACACTGAAAGTCACAAAATTGACGAGCTGTATGAATTTTCGAATGATTGAAGCCATGATTAACTGTTTTGAAAGATCAACAGTCGAGAGAATTGAGGAGAATTCGAACGACACGTCCCGCTGTTTATTTGTTCGATCATGTAATAAATAAATACACATACATACGGCCACGGCGAAATGAGGAACAAAAAGTTGATAAATAGATGAAACGACATTACACAAGGATAGCAGCTCTACACGCTTAATATCGCCTTGGAAAAGCAGGGACAAAAAAAAGAAAAAAAAAGTTCTTACAACACGGGGCATTTGTATTTGGTCACGCACCCAAGTACTATCCCCGCCGAACGGGGCTTAACTCTGTTGAGCAGACGAAACATGTTGCTGTCCTTGTGGTATAGTGACTCACCCAAGATGGCCGGCATTGGAGGTGAGGGCTGCGATATATAGTTTCATATATTAATTCTTCTTTTCTTGCAAAGTTTCGATTTCCGGTAAGACAGTACATGAGGAGATGTAACGCTGTTGAAAACATTCACTTTCACAAAGTTATCTGTCCGTGAGACCGAATTATCTGCGTCCGAGAGACCGAGGCAATTATTTCGAAAGTGCCGCATGTCCGATCACCAAAGCATATTCCTCTAACTTTTTGTTCTCTACTTTCCCAGCCATGCAGTATCAGATATTTTTTTTCTCTTTTTGATACCTTTTCTCATCTTAGAAATTTTAAAAAAATGCTTCCACCGTGGAGTCACTATACCACAAGGACAGCAACATGTTTCGTCTGCTCAACAAAGTTAAGCCCCGTTCGGCGGGGATAGTACTTGGGTGGGTGACCAAATACGAATACCCTGTGTTGTAAGAAATTTATTTTTCTTTTTTTCCCCTTCCTTTTCCAAGGCGATATTAAGCGTGTAGAGCTGCTATCCTTGTGTAATGTCGTTTCTTCTATTTGTCAACTTTTTGTTCCTCATTTCGCCGTGGCCGTATGTATGTGTATGTATTTGTTACATGATCGAACAAATAAACAGCGGGACGTGTCGTTCGAATTCTCCTCAATTCTCTCGACTGTTGATCTTTCAAAACAGTTAATCATGGCTTCAATCATTCGAAAATTCATACAGCTCGTCAATTTTGTGACTTTCAGTGTCTTCTATTTATTTTTCGGCAATCGACTATGGCAAGAGAAAATCCCATCATTTTCTCTTGAGTATGGTTAAACCTGTATGAGCGGGAACTTTCAGGAAATGAGTCTTCTATAATTTATACAGATAGCTTCTATTTATGACTGAAACGTTCGTACGAGAATTAATTCAATGTAGAAGCTTTCTTCGTGTTTTATACCGAGTCCGCAATGCTCGGTCCGCGTTTTATACCTGAGTCCGTGTTTTATACCCAGTCCGTAGTCCGTAGTCCGTAGTCCGTAGCCCGCAGTCCATGTTTTATACTGACCGCCAAAATACTCTCCGCTGACTGGTTATGCATCACCGGCTCAGAAAAAAAACCAATCGATAATCTCGAATGGTGATTTCTTTTTCTCACACAACGATTTTTCATTCTCAACAGTTAATTTAATCTCGCATGGCAGTTTTTCATTCTCGATTGGTACTTATGATCTCGCATGACAATTTTTTATTCTCGTATAGCAATTTTAATTTCTCATACAGTGATTTTCTAATCTCACGTAGTGATTTTCCAATCTCGCACAGTGATTTCTCATTCTCACACATCGATCACTGAGACTCGATAGGTGATTTTCAACTCAACCCACTTTTGTCATGCTTGGCTTGCCATACATTTCGCCAAAAAATCCTTTGGAGATCAAAAAGAACCACTCATAGCCTTCCAGTAGCCAGATTTTCAGTCAATTATTTTGTGTAGCACATAGTTAAATAACGCGTTTCTTTTAACATATTTTTGGTCTTGTTAAAAGTAGGTCGGATAAATTAAATTAGATTTCGTAAATAAATAGACAAGAATTGCTCAATTTGCTGTCAACATATGTTTTGATGTTGGTTTTCAAGATGTGATAGTTTTTATTGGTCTAGGTTGTTTGATCTTGTGACGCGAAGCTTCGAGATTCGTCTTAAATTTTGAGCTCCAAAAGCGGGATTTTGACGGAATTCGGTTATTATCGATTTTCTCGTAAATAAATCGATATTCAGCCAAACGAAGTATGTCGTGATTTGTTTCACACTAAGGCCTATCTAACCTGAGAATATGAGCAGAATTTATTTTTTGGCTGTTGCCGCGATATGTTTCACCATTAGGAACATTCGCTCTTAAACTGCTACATTTGAGCCTTCAAGTGAGCCCCCTTGTCTGGCATAACCATCCTTCCAAGATATTGTGATGAAGTTGCTATTATGTCCAGCTGAGTTGGTTGCAACAATGCTACTTTGGAAACCATGTGTGTGGCTTTCAAAGAGACAAATCCTTGTTTGGTTGTAGCATAAGACCAGCAACTTGACCGGTGGAACAATGAATACTGCATCAAATGTTGTTTGTTAATTTGCCTGTAATAAGAACCTACCTATCAGAACAAATGCCAATTATCTTTGCAGAATAAATGTGAAAACTTAAGTCAAAAAAATTGTATTAGTTTTTTTGTTTTTGTTGTTATTGTTTTTAATTATTTTTTTGTCTGCAGCTGAAATTAACAACAGCAAATTGATATACATGTACGTTTTCCTGATATGTTTAGCCTGTAGGAGGAGGGGGTAAAACTGGCCAGGAAATTCCTTCTATTTTGGAATAGTAATCTGCACTGCTAAGGCAGAAAAAAATGAGAGAATTCCTAGGAGTACAAAGCTCAGTCCAAAGGCAAAAAGCCCAACTTGTGAACTTTAAGGGGATGCAGCTGAAAAAGGAGCTGTGTCATTTTACTAGGCTATTTCTCCCCAGTACCCAAAACACATGGTGCATCTTTTGTGGTATGGTTTGGTTTCACAGGAATGGAGCATTTAAATTTTAATAGCTTTGTCGAAACCTCCTTTTCAAGGCGTGTTTGTTTAGTGTTTGACTACTGCCAATTTGACTGTAGCCTCCATATCAATTGTTTAATACTTTCACAGATGAAACTAATAATTACAGTTAACTTGCTTTCTGATGAAATCCTTAATTTTTCTTCCATCTTTAAAAGCCCCCCATGGGTTTAAATACTTCTCTCTCTTTCTACTACATTATGATTTTTCTTAACTCGACATTGAAGTTTTCTGTTTGGGTATTAAATTGTCGTCGCTGGTTATGCCAATAAACTTGTGCGAAATTTTATTTTCCGATTGACACGTGCACAATTGCTCGAGGATTATTGCGTTAGTAGTTGAGGCGATAAAAAAACGTTTATAGCGCACGAAAAAACATAGAATATTTCAGTAGTTACTTAAGGCAGCTCTAGCATGATGAAATAACTTTTAATTACGTCTGTGCTTAACAGGCCTTCCGCAACGTATCGTTCAGTTCACTAATATTCCTTGATCCGTGTTCTAACAATTCCAAAACAAGACTAGAAGCGGTTGTATAGGCATTGATCTTCTGAAACGGACTTGGTTGGGACTTTTTACAAGGCTAAAAAAAACCATTTGGTTGATTTTCTGACGCTTTCACTCGAGTTACAAAGGGAAAAAAGAAAAAGAGTACTTCCATTACCGAAAAATTTGTCGCAACTATCGCCATTTTGCTTCCATTTTGCTTACACGCAAAGCAGGCGCATACCAGCGGTTACTCACAAAATACTTTTTGCGGAGCATGCGAAACAAAATGCCTTTATGCTAGAAAGGGTAATATTAATGTTAGAAGTTCTCATGAACATCTCCTTCAAAGAAGTGGTACTTATTCATATTAGTGTATCAGTAGGAAATGTCTGTCTTCCAGTATGTGGCCGTCGAGAAAATGTCATCATTGCTGTAATTACATAAAAAAAAAAAAAAAAAAAAAAAAAAAAATGTTTCAAATTGCAAACTGGCACCTGTGAACAAGGACGAAAATCGACAAATTGCCACACTTCTTCGCGGTAAGATATTTCACAGCTGAAAACGGAGTTTTCATAAGATGGGCAAGCAGTTCTGACACGAAAATGAATAGTTTTCTCGTGCACTGAGTCGGTAATTGATTGATAGCGCAAAGTCCGTTATAATTACCACAGCGTGAAATTGTGCAGTTGACTTTTCACAATAACTACCTTGAGTTCAGCCATACTCTGGTGTTTTAACTATTTGTCTTTAGTTGAGTACCCACGCCCCCTGAAAAATGATTCATTGCACTGACTATGGAATAAAACAGAGAGTGAGGGATGCATAGTTAACACCCAGGCGAGAATTACTAAAACAATTATACCTTAAAGCTTAACTGAATTTTTACTTTGGAACATGCAAATTTCTGCAATTTAACCACATTTTGCGGTCTAGAATATTAGTAAAAACAAGATCTTCCATTGAATTTGACAATCATAGAAATCAAATAAAGCTATCATAAGTATAAGTTGAAGGGACACAGGAAGTAGGTTTAATCTCACAAAATTCAATTTAACCGCGAGTAAATGCTAAATGAGAAAATTACTATTAAAGGGATACTCCACACCATATTTCGACTTTTGCTCAAATTGTAGCATATGCACTATAAAAACGTATGAGAGACTAAAAGAACGGGAGAAAAAAATTTTAACGGCTGAAAACTGCGCTAGAAAAGCGAAATTTCTCCTTATTCGAGGAACGGAAGTGAAACTGACTACTTTTGAGGCACGTGATCAATGACGTAGAAAGGAGAACTCGATTTAGCTCCATTGCCTGTTTATCTCAAAGTTAGTTAGCATTGAATCGGGGTATTCGTGTAGTTTTTGTTCTGTTTCGTCTCAAAAACATTCTGCAGAAGACAAAACATGGGAAGACTGTCAAGGAACGCAGCCGTATCTCTTTGAGCCTTACGACAACGAGGCTAGCTCAGACACTGACTCCACAAATAAGTCGATGATGAACAGTTCGAACGACCGCAAAACACAGAGTGGTAAGCGATCAATGTATTTCTTGTGGCGAGTTCTCTTAACAACCCGTTCATTTGTAACTTGATTTCTTTAGCGAATAAATCAATTTAAGATAACAACAAAGTTTTCTTGTCTTAGTCTTTGTGATGGAATTGTTTTACGTATATTTTCATGTGCAGACATGGTCCACAGTATCGATGTATGAAATATTACTCCGCTGGAATGTGTTTGTGGGTTTATATGCATTTAGGTCAAAAGATCAACTCTCGATTGGAAATTGTAGGTGTAAGTGTGGAAGTTGTCAAAGACTAAATCGAGTTGTAGAGCTTAAGTGCGTTTGTTTTGCCGAAATTGACTGTGTCGTGGCCAAACAATGAAGCTGTTTAGGCAGAAGGGCTGGCCGAACCTCCCATCATATTTGCATAACACAGCATCCAGGGTTCCACGCCGTTTGTTTGAATCGCTGGGTTCTTCAGACGGCATGGTACCAGTATAAGCAAGATATTTCAGATATATCTCAAGATATTTCAGCGCAGAGTTGTTTTTCCTCTGACGGGATGAAATACAAGGGAAACTCAGTATTCGATTTTCTGTCACTCATCACTGAGTAGAGAAACGAAACTTGCCTCTACCAGTGCGGCTGCTTCGAAATTGTGCAGAAACTTTTCCCCCTATTTAATTTCTGGGTTTGGGTAGCGACCTCTACAACTGCTGGCAATGTTTCATCTGCATTTATTGTCAACGGCTCTTATTTTCACCGGAAGTTGGCTGCAATTCCTCCCTCTCGTGTTCCGCGACGATCTTGAAATGGCTGAACACAAGTAAGTATTTTCGAATTTTCTGAACGTGTTTTCTTCACTTTAAATCGATTTACACAAGCTTTAATTTCCTCCTTAACATACCCTAGTAGCTTCTCGTTTTCTATAAGTCCTATAAGCTTGTAGCAGCTTCTGCGCTTGTTTTGATGGTATGGCGCCAGCGTCTTGAGATATGTTTGTCATGCCGTTTTAGCTTCTTTGTCCGTAGAGGACCATTTTTAAAAATTGTAGGAACAGCATTGGTTTCAAAATATTTTAGCCCAGAGATTTCGCTATCACCGACTGTTCTTCAAAGGAATCCTCAATGAAGTGAGCACTACAACGTTGGCTGGTCAACGCAGTGTCAACGGGTCAAAAACATCAGAACAGTTGTTCTTCACGGCGATTCGCCCATAGCTTAGCGAAATGGGCGTCTTCAGGCTATTTGTGCAGGCTTACTCCATTTCTGCGAGTGTTAGAACATCCACCAGCTATACAGCGATGTGGCATTATAATATGTTGCCCTTGAGCAAGTGAGTGTTAAGCACGCCGGGGTTGCGGTCACGTAGGACTGTTTGCGTGAGTTGTATAAATACGCACATAATATAAGCACACAGCGCAACTGCTGTAAATAAACCCTATTACACTTCAGTATTGCTTGAATTGAGTTCTTCATCTACATGTACGAAAGCGAACTTATGCACGTGATTATTGATCCAAAGAATCTTTGAAGTTTCCTCACTAGATAACAACATAGCTGCAATTTTAGAGATTGTCGCGCCTACTTATTAGCTCTAAATGATGTTGAACTACAATTAGTCATTTACGCGAAGAATCTAACGCTAAAATTACTCACTGAGAGAAACAAGGTTTTCTATGGTATTTTAAGCGTAAGGCCTGCACTATATTTTCGCACTACACGCGACACGAAGGGCTCTTTTGTAGCACAGCCGATCCGTCCTCAGTATAAATACTATTGAAGAGGTTTTGCGAGTTCTCCTTTCTACGTCACTTCCGGTTTTGACCTGTGATCCAAAGGTTTAACAGGAAGTCAAGAAATGTTCCCCATTTACACAAAAAATACGAGGATTGACCACTTATAACTGTTTAATACCTCTTATTTGGGTTATAAGCTATCTTTTTTTAAAATGTTGTTCTGAGGTGTAGAGTATCCCTTTAAAGAAATACATTATATCCCTTCGCTTATTTGTTGCATCATATTTTGGGCTTTTATTCATTTGGTTCAAAGTGAGATTATAGTGGAGCTGTTTTTTGTCAGACGAAGAGACTAGGCAGCGAACCGCCGTTCACCCCATTTTAATCTTCCTTAACAAATAATTCAATTACTGAGGAAGAAGGAGGAACATGCAAGACAATTAAGAAATAAAAACAAACATGCAAGCACCGTGCCGGGAAGATCCTTTTAAATAATAGAATTAAGCATAGAATTATTCACTTTCCAAATTTTATTTTACGAGAGGAACTACTAGAGCATGCTAGAAAGGTTATAGTAAATCCAGTTCACGATGCGCATAAAAATATAACTTCTTCTATTTTATTTTAGAGTTTATTGAATTCAGAATAAGACTATGACGGTTTGCCCCCAGGAAAACTGGCAGGAGTGCGATCCGACATGCACTATCGAGTTGTTTTCTGCATTCCTCTCCGTTTCCACGGGTCCAGAAGCTTTGTTGGGGTGAGACTCGTGAGAGTTCTCATGCATTTTTAGTGCGATAGTATTACATAAGTTTGTGCCTACACATCCTGTCTTTTCTCAATCACGCTTATTGGGCCGGTCTGGTTGTTTGCTCTTGTGTGTCTTATTTTGGGCTGTTTCAGAGGGGTGGTATTTGCGGTCTCGCTGATTATGAATAATTAGTGGCATGTCCAAGCATTTTTCCCTAAACGTAAAAATTTTCAAATTTTCTCTTCTGTGTTGCGGAAAAACCTGAAACGGTGAAACGCTTTCTTAGGGTAGAAAATCTAATCCCAATCACATATAAGATGAGTGTTTCGATTATATATATATAAGTTTTCTCTTTAATAATACCAGAATGTGTAACTACACATGTTAGTCTCTCCCTTGTTTGAACTCGCTCGAGTAAGAGAAAATACCCGATCCCGGGTCTACTCTCAGAGCATAACACTAAACCAGCTGCTTGTACTTAAGTTTTCTTTTCATACTGCCAAGCGTCATCCGTGTACTGACATGTTTGAGGACACGACAATGCCTTAAAAAGCGTTTGGATTGTTCCTCAGTTTCTTGGGTAACAAGCAACTCCAGAACTTCAGTACGCTAAGAAGCTTCCGCTAGTGATTCCATATAAACTACAAATAGCTATCCTGCAGATCGACATGGCAGCACCAAGTCTCTACTAGAGATGGACAGCAGAAAATATTCGAGAGTTACTGTGTTTCGCTAGATTTATCTCCCGGGCAGCACTGCACAGTTAACGTTTGTTTCATTTTTAAATTTTATTTTATCTGTCGCTGCATTTCTTGGGAATGCTCTGATCCTAATTTCTCTTCACAAGGAGGACTTCACTTCATCCGCCGTCCAAACTCTTGCTTCGTAAACCTGTGCAACAACTGATCTCTGTGTACTGTTGGTCTTATTGCAGAGCCTCTCTCCGTTATTTATTGGATGTCTCGAGTCAATAAACATGGAATATCTGTCGCCTACGCAGCAATAGCCCACTTCATAGCAGGTTATTTCTCGTGTGGAGTTTCGGTTGGAACTCTCGACTGCTATAAGCGTCGACAGACTTCTCGCTCTGATTGTTGGGACTGAGATACAGACAAGTTGTAACTTTAAAGCGAACCTATCTGATGTGACGTTATTACCTTTTTGATGGTGAGCACTATCGTTTCGGCAATTCGATTTTGGAATCGCAATTGGCAATTATGGTGTGGTATTATAGTTTCATCTTTTGTCTAGTAATCTACGACCTTTTCTTACACAAAATTTTCTTCACGCTCCGTCATCATCAAAAATCAAGTACAAGACCACGTTCAAACACCGAACCAAACAAATCAACTGAACATCGCGAGAAACAAAAAGGCAGTGTCCACTGCAATATGGCTGCACACTGACGCTAGTCGCTGGTTATCTACCTTATTGCGTGGAGGCGGCTAGCAGACCATCTTCAAACTCTTCCTAGCGCTCTGATTTATACGCAAACTTAGTTTTCTTAAACTCGTCATTAAACCCGATTCTTTACTGTTGGAAGATACAAGAAGTCAGACAAGCAGTAAAGGACGCAATCAGACAAGTGCTTTACCTTTGTCTTTTTCTAGTTAGATGATCCTGCACGATATAAAGAGAAAAAGTTCGTGATGCTTACAGATTAAGATTTTAGAGGTTGTCTTAAATTAAAAAAATTTCTCGGTTTCCATATGTTTTTGAGTAGTAATGATAGTCGTAAGAGAAAGTGTCACTATTGTTCAAGTAAAAAGAAATGTTGTAAAATGACGACTTATCATTTACAGGCGTAAATAGAATAAAAGAAATGGAAAATAATAAAATGTAGCTCTTACTCTGTGTGGACTACATTGCAAAAATTGCTATAAGCGTAGACAGACTTCTAGCCCTGTGTTGGACTGAGATACTGCAAAATTGTGACTTTTCGAAATGTTTCAATCTTTGTTTAAAATGGAATAAATTCTGCAGTATCGAAAAAAAAAAAAAAAAAAAAAACAAAAAAACTGAGGTACTTACTAGAATACCAAAATAAAACTGACAAGGCGAAGTGGGCCTTCATGACAAGCATTTCTGTTTTAATAACGAATACTGACAAATTTGATTTACGTATGTTCCTTCAAAATTATAATTAACACATTATTCCTCGAGCCCGAATGGGCTCTGAGTCAATAGCCATGAAGCCGAAGGCCGAATGGGCTATTGACTCAGAGCCCATGAGGACGAGAGGAATAATTGTTTTAGTAAAATTTAATTTAAATCGTTTGATATTAGCGCGGGAAGCAATGTTAAACTTTTCGAACCGTACTATTTAACACAGGGCTTTTGACTTTAACATAAAAAGGAACGTTTTGTGAGGAGAGAAAATTAAATTATTGATTTTATTTGCAAATTTGCTTCGGCGGACTAAAGATATGGATATGCAACAGAGATATATTGGTTTCAGTTCGTTTTGCATTTCTGACTTACAGGTTATTGTTTCTGTTCATTGACCCTTACAGACACCGGCTGTTTTGTTATAGGATCATAACTGTAATAAGCCTTGAACTGTAATGTTACCTGCGTTAGCCTTTTGTTTAGCGGTGACCTACCAGCAATGTTTTTGTAAGTAATTAGTATAAATATGTAATCGCATGGGGCCGAGGGCAATTAAGGATTAATTTCACGAGTATTTTCAAAGTTTTCACCAAATTGCCCGAGTCGCGAAGCGACGAGGGCAATTTGGAAAACTTTGAAAATGCAAGTGAAATTAATCCTTAATTGCCCGAGAGCACTTGCGATTACTTGTTTATCACATAAAGGGCAAAATTTTGTACAAAGGACAACTTTCAAGGTCCTGCCGTCGCGTAAACAGGTTTGCCGGTTGTCATATTTAACAGGCTAGCAGTAGCTTGGGGAAAGCCTACTATAATTGTAAGAAAAACACAGCAAGTTCAATTCACTCAAAGCAATTTCTTTACAAACAAAACTTTAAGCAATCTAACCTCTATTCACCTGTTTTGCGAAGCTTGCAACGGCGGAAACTACTTGATCGATCGATGAATGAAGTAAACAAGTGTCCAAACAAGCTCTAATAACTTCTTAAATCCAAAACTGTCCTTTCCACTGTGAAAACTTTACGTTCCAACACAATTTACGCTGTTTTTAGGCCGATAAGGTGAGCTGTAATACTAATAAGGCGACCCGAAGTAAAACGAAGAAATTAACTTTCAGTTGGCGGCCATGAAGTTCTGCAATTCTATGCTTCGTGCAACACCAGCCGTCCCCACTCAAACTTTTTTCAGGCTGCGAATCAATGGATTTTTAGTCGGAAAAATCCTTTTGCTTTTCCACCAAAAGACTGCGCTTTGTTGCATGTTGATTCTCTTTCACGTTGAGATGAAATAACCGTGTTTAGATCAAACTCAGAAGCGATGCGTTTCTGAAATTCCTTTTCAAAATCCGTTTGGAGCGGGAAACCAACTTAATGCAGGGGTGCTCAGCCAATCTGCATCAAGTAATCATGCCCTCTTGATTACCAAAAGTGCCCTCGTGATTAAGAAAAAAACGCCCTCTGTCTCAGCCAATCAGCATTCAGTAATTTTGCCCCGTATGTGATAAATCTTGTAAGAGTGAAATTTCTGTGCAGCCAATAGCTCTTTCTGAAATGTGTGTGATAATGTTTAGTTATAACTGTCTAGTAACCTAACGTAATCCGTTAGAGTTGTGCTTTCGGCCTTTAGCACCGTGACATGCAGGGCAAAATTACTGAACGCTGACTGACTGGCTGAGAAAGAGAGCATTTTTTTATTTATCACGAGGGCAATCTGGGTAATCAAGAGGGCATGATTACTTGATGCTATTTGGCTGAGACGGAATTTGAAAAGGAACTTCAGAAACGCATTGCTTCTGAGTTTGATCTAAACACAGTTATCTCATCTTAACGTAAAAAAGAAAAATATATCAACATGCAACAAAGCGTAGCCTTTTGGTGGAAAAGCGAATGGATTTTTTCCGAAAATGTATTAATTCGCAGCCTGAAAAATGTTTGAGTGGGGACGGCTGGTGTCGCACGACGCATAACCGTAGAGTTACACAACTTCATGGCCGCTAAACTTAAAGTTAATTTCTTCGTTTTGCTTCGGGTCACTTGATTAATATAAAGGGTCACCTTACCGGTGTGAAAAACAGAGTAAATGGTGTTTTAAGTTAAATTTTTTGAAGCGGAAAGGATAATTTTGGATTCAAGAGGTTATTAGAGCTCGTTTGGACACTTGTTTACGTCTTTTATCGATCGATGAAGTAGTTTCACGCCGTTGCAAACTTCGCAAAACAGGTGAATAAAATAAGATTGCTTAAGTTTTGTTTGTAAAGAAATTGCTTAGGATGAATTGTACTTGCTGTGTTCTGCTGACTATTATAACAGGTTTTCCCTATGCTACTGCTAGCCTGTTCCTTGATGGCACCGGGAAACCTGTTTACGCGACGGCAAGACCTTGAATGCTTCCTTTGTACAAAACTTCTCCTTTTATGTGATAAAAAAGTAATCGCAGGCTTAAGTGCTCTCGGCCAATTAAGCACTGCTTTCACTTGGATAGTTTTCAAAGTTTTCCAAATTGTGAAAACTTTGAAAGTCCTCGTGACATTAATCCTTAATTGCCCTCGGGGCCGCGATTGCATTAAAAAAAAAAAAAAAAAAAAAAAAAAAATAATAATAATAATAATAATAATAATAATAATAATAATAATAATAATAATAATAATAATAATAATCTTGCACGGCCCGGTGGTGGGACAGCGGATACCACTATCCCGCATTTGTTGTGTTCTTCGATTAGAACGATATTGTTGGACCTAAGTTCCGAGTGCTGTTGACGTCTCTGAAGATAACTGCCTGTAACATATCTGGTACTTTCCCAGCAGAAAGAGAGTTCTGTAAAAGTGCTTTCCCATGCCAAAAACCTATTATCGCAAAGTTTATTTATTGCGCGAAGCTCGAATGTTAGACTTAACATACGACTGTGGCGTATAAGCCCAAAGATCAGATGAATGTGTTGTAGGAAAATGCATTTAAGGTTATTGGGATGGAAAACGGAAAAATGTTTTTCGACAAATGTAATCCTTTTCAGATAAAACGGAAAAAGTGTTGGACTTCCCATGTTAACAAGGCTTATATTTCTTTTCACAAATGTTTGTTTGGCATGGAAAGTCATTTCATAATCAAGGGAGAAAACTTCACTTTTAATAAGCATTTTCAACGAAAAAACTGACTTTGTTAGAATGGCAAAAATATAAATGTACGAGCGATAAAACCACTTGGAATTATTCCAGTAGACATGTAGTTTCTCTCGTCAGTCAGCCCTCAAAGTCTGACAGTAAACCAGCTGCTTGTTAATTTAACCGAGTTTTCTTTCCAAACTGTCAATGTACTGACATGTGTGAAGAGATAACAAGGCCCATAAAAGGCGTTTGAATTGTTTCAAGTTACTGTGGAAACGAGGAGCTTTTGTAACTTAGCTATACTAAGTAGCTTTGCCAATGGTTCCAGCTTGCAGATAATAAACTACAAATAGATATCTTGCAGGTCGGTATGGCAGCACAAAATTTAAGTGGAGAAGGACAGCAAAAAGAGGTCGGAAACTTGACATGTTTACCAGATTTGACTCCTGAACTGCACGGTCAGTTGATACTTATTTGAGTTTTAATCAGTTTCATGTCCGTTACTGCATTTCTTAGGAATACTCTCATCCTTATTGCTCTTTACAAGGAGTCTTCGCTTTATTTGCCGTCGAAACTCTTGCTTGGTAGCCTTGCAACAACTGATCTCTGTGTTGGTCTTATTTCAGAGCCTCTCTTTGTTACCTATTTCATGTCTATAGCGAATTAGCATTGGAATATATTTCTCTACGCAGCAACTCTGGGCTTTACAGCGGCCAGTATTTTCTGTGGAGTATCTGTCTTGACACTGACTGCAATAAGCGTAGACAGACCTCTCGCTCTGTTGTTAGGACTGAGATACAAACAAGATGTAATTTTAAAGAGAACTTACGTTATCGTTATTACCATTTGAGTTGTGTGCACTGTCTATTCAGCAATAAAATTTTGGAATCGCCTGATAACTTTATGGTACGCTAGCATAGTAACATCTGTGTGTCTAGTAATCTCGAGCTTCTCTTACACAAAGATATTCTTCACCATCCGCAGTCATCATCAAAATGAAATACAAGACCATGTGCAACAAGGGAACCAAACAAATCAACTGAACATAGCGCGGTACAGAAAGGCAGTGTCTACTGCAATATGGTTGCAAGTGACGTTGGTCGCTTGTTATCTACCCTGTAATATAGTGGTGGTTTTGACGGTACATACTAGACTATCTTCATCTCTTTAAGTTACGCTTGTTACATTTAGATTCGCATGAATGTGGACTATTAGAGTCTAATACGCTACAGAGGTATGTGAAGTCTAACAGTCGAGCTTCGTTCAAAGTTTGATAGGTGTTTGGCCTGGGAAAGCACTTTTACCAAACCTGGGAAATTCTCTTCCTGCTCGGAAAGTGCCGGATCTGTTACAAGGAGTTATCTTCAGAGACGTCAACAGTTCTCAGAACTTATATATATAGCTCCGACGATATCGTTTTAATCCAAGAACACAACCAATGCAGGATAGTGATATCTGCTGTCCCACCACCGGGGTCGTAACGGCAGAACGTAACCAAAGAATATTTTACAAGGCACGACTATTTGTGTATGTAATCGCATGGGCCCGAGGCCAATTTCACGAGTATTTTCAGTGTTTTCACAAAAACTTTGGAAATCTTTGAAAACTATCCAAGTGAAATTAATACTTAATTGCCCGAGAACACTTGCGATTACTTTTTTATCACATAAAGGCAAAACTTTGTACAAAGGAATCTTTTAATGTCTTGCCCTCGCGTAAACAGGTTTCCCGGTTGTCATATTAAGGAACAGGCTAGCAGTAGCACAGGGAAAGCCTGTTATAATAGTCAACAGAACACAGCAAGTGCAATTCATCCTAAGCAATTGATTTTCTTTACGAACAAAACTTAAACAATCCAATTTTATTCTGATCACCTGTTTTGCGAAGTTTGCAACGGTGTGAAACTACTTCATCGATCAATGAAAGACGTAAACAAGTGCCCAAACGAGCTCTAATAACTTCTTGAATCAAAAACTCTCCTTGCCAGTGTGAAAACTTAAAGTACCAACACAATTTACTCTCTTTTTTACGCCGGTAAGGTGACCTACAAGTTTAATAAGGCGACACGAAGCAAAACGCAGAAATTAACTTTCAGTTTAGCGGCCATGAATTAGTATAATATGTAATCACATGGGGCCGAGGGCAATTAAGGATTAATTTCACGAGTCGTTTTAAAGTTTTCACAAAATTTCCCGAGTCGCGAAGCGACGAGGGCAATTTTGAAAACTTTGAAAATACAGGTGAAATTAATCCTTAATTGCCCGAGAGCACTTGCGATTACTTGTTTATCACATAAAGGGCAAAATTTTGTACAAAGGACAACTTTCAAGGTCCTGCCGTCGCGTAAACAGGTTTGCCGGTTGTCATTATTTAACAGGCTAGCAGTAGCACGGGGAAAGCCTACTATAATAGTAAGCAAAGCACAGCAAGTTCAATTCACTCAAAGCAATTTCTTTGGAAACAAAACTTTCAGCAGTCTAGTTTTGTTCACCTGTTTTGCGAAGTTTGCAACGGCGTGAAACTACTTCATCGATCGATGATAGACTTGAACAAGTGTCCAAACAAGCTCTAATAACTTCTTGAATCCAAACCGCCCTTTCCACTGTGAAAACTTCACGTGCCAACACAATTTACGCTGCTTTTACGCCGATAGGTGAGCTGTAATTCTAATAAGGCAACCCGAAGCAAAACGAAGAAATTAACTTTCAGTTTGGCGGCCATGAAGTTCTGTAACTCTATGCTTTGTGCAGCACCAATCGTCCCCCCCACAAACGTTTTTCAGGCTGGGAATCCATACAGTTTTAGTCCAAAAAATCCCTTTGCTTTTCCACCAAAAGACTGCGCTTTGTTGCATGCTGATTCCCTTTCACGTTAAGATAAAATAACCGTGTTTAGATCAAAC
The DNA here is from genome assembly GCA_019787425.1 of Platygyra sinensis. Taxonomy (NCBI): domain Eukaryota; kingdom Metazoa; phylum Cnidaria; class Anthozoa; order Scleractinia; family Merulinidae; genus Platygyra; species Platygyra sinensis. Next base: position 48,676 of record JAHPZR010004786.1, read on the forward strand.
TCAGAAGCGATGGCTGAAATTCCTTTTCCAAATCCGTTTGAAGCGGGAAACCAACTTAATGCAGGCGTGCTCAGCCAATCAGCATCAAGTGATCATGCCCTCTTGACTACTAAAACAGTGCCCTCATGATTAAGAAAAAAAATGCCCTCTGTCTCAGCCAATCACCATTCAGTAATTTTGCCCTGCATGTCACGGTGATAAAAGCCGAAAGCGCAATTCTAACGGATTAGGTTGGGTTAATAGCCAGTCATAACTAAACATTATCACACACATTTCAGAGAGAACTATTGGCTACACAGGAATTTAACTTTTACAAGATTAGTAACACTGCTACCGTAAATACTCGCTTCTGATTGGTTGGAAGCTGAACAATTTATCCCAAATTGTATCGATAACTGAACAATTAAATTTTAATTGCATCGGTCGCAGTTGGAAGGATAAATTCAGGTTTGCCGTTGACGACAAAAAAAGGCTTGGTATGAAGAAGCAGTAGTAAACAAAAACAAAAACAAAATCGACCGAAACTGAGCTACGCAGATATTTGGAGAGAAAAAATCCGAAAGCCATTGAAAATCTCTCGCTCGAAGATCTTGAAGAGGTTCTCGGAGATTTCTACACCGAATTAAGGTAGTTACAGAAAAAAAACAGCATCTGCGAGCCAGAGTCCCGAGGACTACGGGGCGGATTTTGGTGTAAGAGGAAGGCAAGAAAACTTCAACTCTCGCAATGAACACTTCAAGTCTGCAAAAAATGAAAATGGCCGCGCGTACAGTATATATATCTTATTAGACGTTTTGTTGTGTAGTATCGCTGAGTATTTTTACGAGTTGTGCCGTATTTTGGCGAGCCCGTAGGGCGAGTCAAAATACAAACAACGGCATTAAAAGACTCAATGTTGGTCATCTCATAAAGCAGATGAGTTGTGTATATGATATTGTTATCAAAGAAATGTTTATAGAAAACGCTTTTACCGTCAAATCTAGTTCTTTGTTGTTCCATAAAATATACTTATATATATTATCGGGATCCTTGACTTCTCTTAATTTTGACCACCAATCCAAAAGTTCTCGATAAAAAAATTGCCGAGATTGTTAACCAGTTGATATCGTAATTGCATTGAAACAAAATAGTCCCCCTTCGTTCACCAAAAGTTGATCAAGATAGCATTTCCAGAAGCCAACGTAATCTGGGTCAGCTATTCGTTTTAACCAGCTTAGCCTCAAAGCCTTAACCATGTTATCATAATCTAACATTTTAAGGCCAGCTTGGTCATAGGGTGCAAATGTTAAAAGTCGGATAACCTTGTTATTGTCATTCCACAAAAATCGAAAAATCAGACTATTGAATTCTTTTATGACTTCATAAAGAGTACATATCACCGAACTAGGATAGATCATTTTTGGAAGTAAAAATGTTTTAACGATATTTACCTTCCCGTAAATTGATAATCCTCTTGACTTCCATAGATTTATTGTATTTTTAATATCTTTCAACCTCTGTTTGAAGTTTTTTTCTACTAATATTTGTACATCATATGTCATGTATATTCCTAAAAAATTAACGCTATCATCTACCCTGGGTACCAGAGGTTATTCTCGCGCGGCGGATGGAAGTGGAGGCCGAAGGCCGTTGTCACGAGCGGCGAAGCCACGAGAAAAACCTCTGGCTCAGAGCGGCTCTATTCACCGTGCTCGTTGAACTTTGATCATTTTTATCGGATTATATTTAAACCAATCACAGCGAGGATCACCCACTGTACTTTTACGCCCACTGTACTTTCTTTCCACTGGACTTTCACGTGAAGAATGACAGATGACATGTGGATTGCGAGTATTACATAACGTTTGGTTTGCTTTCATGGCTTTCCCAGGAATTAAAACTACTCCGGTGAAAAAAGTTTCCTGATTCGAAGGCTTCGCTGTCGTGCCGTTTATGTGACGCGAATGTTATGTGTAATGGTGGATATTACAGCCTTTTATCGGAAAATGCTAAAAAACTGAATATTTGCGAAAGAATCTCGACACTTTTGACTGTCGAGGACGACAATCTGTCCGTCGGGCCGCGTATTCTTTGTAAAATAAGTGCTACCGATGGATCGAAAAATTCGAGGCGACTGTCAAGGAAGTGGCAAATTTAAAAGAATATAACGAAAAGATATTATTCGTTGGAAAGGAGAAGCTACAAATGGTGAACATGCACGTTCAAAACGTTGTTCAAGCTCGCAGTCAACAGACTTGCGCGTAAAGAGCTATATTTTAATCCTGTGGTACCAGAACGATCAAAGGAAGAATAAACCCATACATCGAGCTCGAGGAACATAAGCTCGATCAGATAGCTGCAAGACACTTGCAGTGGAAATGAGCCAAAACAAAACACTATCACCGAGGTGCCACACTCAACGAAGCGACCTGCAGATAGCGGCTTAAAATTCTGCGTAAAATTCCTCCGAATAACACAACATGAAGTGCCCTTCATAAACACGATTGAAGCGACAAAAAGGTCTAGTGACCTAACAGGGCAAATATACAAATGTCACGAACCGTAGAAGTCGTGTAGGCTAGTCAATTCCATTTTGCACGAATTAAAATAGTAGTGATTTCCCGAATCCCGTCGGTAAAACCGCCTACACATCATTGCTGCGTATAAAATTCGCCGGCAATTCCATCCATTTTGCTCTGCATACCGTCGAACGTTTCAAGAACTTTTGTTATGGCTGTTTCCAGATCTTGATCACTTACAAATCTTTCAGCCCACTAACAAACGTCCGCCAACTCCAAGCAACAAATATTTCACACGCTCCTTCTATTCTTAGAAGCCAATCACCGTGTCATTTAGATTAATTAGAAAACCCTTGGGAGGTAATTAGGAGCCAATCAGCTTTCTAGTCCAGATTCTGGACTTTTTAGATTTAAACTGCCTTGTCATTGGCTCGGCGCCCTCAAAGAAATCGCGCTCTGGTCCAGAGGTTTTTCGCGCGGGTCACAATAGAGACATGACCGACACCGGAAACCGCGCAAGAAAAACCTCTGGCACCTAGGGTAGCTATCATCACATGACAGGACGGAAAACGCGCGCACTGTAAGTACCTACCGATGTCCCATACAAAGCCTCTGCGGCTTTGTGTGGGACAACGAAAGGTACTTACAGTGCATGTGTTTTCTATCCTGTCATGATCATTGGTATCATCGATAGGATCAGGTTTGTTAATTTGAGCTTTGCTGTGATTGGATATAGTGGTTTTGATATTTTTCATACAGCTATAGCTTAATTTAAGCGTGTTCCTGTTGAAAATCTTGTGAAGTGGGATTGATTTAGGGTGGTGTTGATCAGCGAGAGAAAGGAAGCACTTTCCCACATTCGTTTTGACATTTTTACTGAAACGGGTGGATTGTACCAAAGAATGTTTCCTGGTCGGTTCTTCCTTGACTGCTTTTTCTCGTTGCGTGACTCATTGTAAGATAGGTAGTCTTGGAAACGGTTTTGGCGTTGTGAAAGCATTGTCGGTCCGACGATATTTCTGAAAGCCGTTTGTTGATGGAATCTGGGATGTTTCTTAGGATAGATGTGGATGATTGGATTTCTTGTGCACGTACAATGGGACGTTTCCTTCCTTTGTGTATGAATAGTGAATGCCGCTCTGCAGGTAAAGCGTGACATCTCGAAAATGACGATGGTTTTGTTTGCTTCTATCGTTATCTTTCAGTCATTTTCGCGGAAATATCTCGCACAGTCCTTCCTTGTTCTTCTCAATATCTTGTTGTGTTTTGTTAAAAGCCGCTAGGCCATCGTGGCGATAGAGACTGATGCTTTGGCCATACTTGTCGGTGAGAAGGGATAATAGGTAGCAGCCGATCAATTTGCACGTTTACGCGCCATCAAAAGAACCCACGGTGACATCAAAAAAATCGTTTGAAGATTTTTTCTTCCATGTAGAATAATTGCTGAACAACAGCGAGCGTTTTGCGTGCAAGATGATGCCACGCTCATGTCTACTGATGGGTCGGTACGTGCTAGCGAAGTCAAGGGCCTTAGAGAGCAACTTCTCATTGATTGAAGGGTAAAATTCACAAACGTCGAAACATATGCATATGAACGAGAGCTTCTCTTTATTCTCTAAGCTTTTGAATGAATATGCGCACGCCCTGTGTTTCCAATAGTATTCTCTCCACTTATGTCGTCCAGGATTGTACGCAAGTATTGTTCAATTAATTAGTATTTCACATTTGGCAGGATTATTGGACATTTCCCATATTACTCATATTTGACAGAATTGAGTGTGATTTGGTGACTTTTTACCAATGAGGACACTTTGTGATGCTTATCATGAGGAATTTTAATCGAGTTAGCGTTCAACCCTAAACATATCTGTAGTCATCACATCTCAAAACGCCAAACTGACGTCAGACATTTAAGAATGTCCGCCATCTTGGGTCCGATGGCTTAGGTTTTAAATTGAAGAATAAGATAGTCAAGAAAAATAGGATAGTAAAAGAAGAAAACTGGAATAGAGTTATCATAAAATCTTAATTGGAACAAGAACTGAAATTGAGCTTGAATAAGTTCTAATTTGTGTAAATCTCAGTTTGAAAGTATGCTTGTCAAAGAATCGTCACGTCACGTGACAGTAAAAAAAAATTGAAAATTATGGCAGTCAATGTATTTTTCTTTTTCCCTGATTTTCCACATTTTCTGGTGTAGAATACTAGCAAAAACAGCATCTGTCATTGAATTTCACACTCATAAGATCAAATAAAGCTATCATACGTTCTGGAACATAGGAAGCAGGTTTAATCTCATCAAAATTCAATTTAACCGCGAGTAAATGTTTAATGAAGAAATTATTATTAAAGAAAATATTCCTTTCTATGTTTTCTTTGCATCAAATTTTGGCCTTTTATGCACTTGAAAAGTAAGTTAGGAGAGCTATTTTGTCAGCCGAAGAGACAGGAACAGAAACCTATTAGTCATTTTATCTTTATTAACAAATGAAAAGGAAATTGAAGTTATCTTCCATAATATGAACAACAGCGGGGACTCAATGCTTTGGAGGCTTTATCGAATTTAAAGAAACTTCTAAACGATTAATTGCAAGGCGTTTCATCTTCGTGCAAGCTAGCCAAATGAGGGCCTCCCCGAGAACAGCTCCATTTATTCAGGAACATAGTACATTTCTGGGTGGGGTAGCTCCGTCGGAGGATACAAGACAGTTAACAGTTCACAAAAGATAGTTCTCACTCTAGGTGCCATAAACTCGAACTTTTCTGTGGGTTGGGAAAAAAAAAAATTAATTAATGATTAACAAGGGAGAAAATCCAAGACATTTTTAGAAATAAAATTAACGTTAAGATCCGTCCTTGGAAGATCTCTTCAAAATAAGCTAAGCCTGGAAATATTCGCTTCCAGATTTTTTTTTAGAAAGGAACTACTAGAACTGCTAGATAGGTTATATAAACCTTCATTTTAGTTATTAATAAATATAGCGTGACGTTTCCCTGGGGAAACTGGCTGGAGTTCGATCTGACATGCACTATCCAGTTCTCCGCACTCCCCCGTCTCCAGAGAATCCAAAGGCTTGTTGGGTGGGACAAGATAGTTCAGCACCTTAAGTGGTACTTAATGAGTTTTCAGTGGCTACACTCCGTGTTTTATGAACGCTACTGGCCTATGGGCCAATTTTGGCCCTTTCTTCTCTTATTCTGGACTGTCAGCGTGTATTTACGCTTCACTGATCATGAATAGTTAATGAATGTCTCAGCATTCTGCCCTGTGCCAGAGGAGGAATAAAAGTCTTCCCATAATGCTTTGCGACTGAAAGTATAATATCAAAAATTTTCGTGGCGTCATCATTCAGCAAGAGACTTTCGTGGCATCAACATCATGGCGTCCTTCGTGTGGGGGAATGGTTAGCTCTTTTACAGGGCACAATTCCTGTATTTAGCAGCATATGTGTCGAAATAAAAGGTCAATGCACAAATGCTTTGTGTAGTGTGCACTGTCTCTCGACCAATCAGATTTTTCATAGTGCGTCTGATGTGTAATAATATCAAATATAGAATGGCGTTTTCCAGGGAGATTGGAGTTAACCGCGAGATCTGATATGCACCATCGAGTTCTCCCGGCTCCCGGCACTCTGCCCTTTGCACAGGATGTAGACGAACGTCTACATCCTGGCAAGGGCAGAGTGCCGGGGACGCACAGGAGAGGCACAGGGATAGTTCAGCAATTGCTTACGTATAAATCCTTATACTTATCATCTAAGCAATTGCTTAATACTAATAAATTCTGCTTACATCGCCGTACTGTTAAAACTTGAGACAAATCATTTTCCTAGGTTGAAAATCACAAATCACATGTGACTATTTCGACCTCATGTTTCGTAATTACAGCATCGAATGTGTAACGACTCTTTGAGGCTTAGAACAAACTGACAAAAAGCAAATATGACATCACAAGCTTCTGCCACGCAGGAAGCGTGTTTCACTTGGATCATCAGTGAATGCAAATTGAGATCAAAACAAATGTTGTATTCCGTGTTTTAAATGGGACTTATTTATCAGCCTGAGCGACAACAAACAAAGAAAGCCAGCCATGAATTTCATTTTAAATGACAGAGAAACTGCAAAGCTGGAAACATTTTGCTTCCATAACATAAACAGCAGCTTGTACTCAATACTTAAAATTGTGTTGGCAGAATAACAGGATTTTGTGCAAAGTTCTCAGTCATTGAGACAAAGCATGGCGCAGAATGGCCGGACATCATTAATATTCACACCTCATTAAGCATGAATTAGCATAAGAGTGACGCGATGAAGCGCGAAATTTGAAAGCGGACAATCAACAATTTAAAAGAAATGGCGTCAAAAATGGGCGAACAGCTAACTTTAATCTTCGTTTTAAATGGCTCTAGGTTGAAGAAGTCCCTACTTGTAGGCTGCAAAATGAAGACGAAAGTACACTTATTTAATCGAGACGCTCAGGAGATAGAAACGACTTGTAAAAATTATTGGAAATTTGAGTCAAAATGTGAATGATTTTAGAGCCATTTTATATGAGAAATGAAAACTGCTCGTTTTCTATCTTAAATTTCTAGTTTCTGGTCCAGCTTTTTATGAACTTGTAACCTGCAAAGTTTTTTTTTTAAGTGAATTCAGATACCAAGCTGAAATGTCAAGAACAGCGGAAAGGAATCTACTTGGAATTTGTGTTTCTTGTGTTTCGGATAACATAATGAGCCAGTTTACTCATTAATATGTATGCACTTGGAAACGTTCCTAGCTAACCAAAGCGGGCACTCCTTAAATAACCTTACTGCACTCACATGTTTCCTTATCCCCGCGGATACGCCGGGAAAAAAAAAAAAACCTTTTTAGCCTAGCTTTATTCTATATTAAAGACAGACGGGTTAACTAGAAGCAATGATGTTTCCATCAGGCCTGGAACGGTTGCCTCTGAAAGAAAATATGACAAGTTTAACAAGGATACTCGCCTTCAGTCCACCGTGGCATATCTTTATTAAGAGCTGTAAATTGTCAGTCGTGATTTAAAACGATAGTTTTTTAATTTACAACAATGTTACGTTTAAGCATTTCTTCTCAAATCTCTATCTTTGAACATAAGTAATCTTTTTATCTTTTCACCGTGTTGGTCTACGACAGCTAACTCGAAAAACAACAGCAAAGCACTTGTCTGATTGTGTCCTTTACTGCTTGTCTGACTTCTTCTATCTTCCAGTAGTGAAGAATCCGGTCTAACGACGAATTTAAGTAAAATAAAGTACCTGTAAAAATCCAAATAAATAAATAAATAGTTTTTATTAACACTTCTGGCAGTTAAAAAACTGAATTGACAGTGTAGTTCACAAGTAATGTTTACTAGCTAGGTCTAAATACAATAAAAATAATAATCAGCTAAATATCAGATATTGTGTTGTAGAAAAATGGCGATAACATTTTTGGGATGAAAAACAGAAAATATTTTCGCCAAACTTAATCCCTTTTAGGTAAACGGAGAACTGAAGTGTAGGACCTCCTTGTTAAAAAGGCTTTTATTTCTTTGTTTGGCATGGGACGTCATTTTTAATAGAAGGACAAAACTCCCTTCTTTTTTTTAATAAGTCATTTTAATCGAGAAACACTGAAGTTGTTAGATCAGCAATAATAGAAATGTACGAGCGATAAAAACCACGTGTGATTATTTCAGTAGACATATCGTTTCTCTCCCAGTCAGTTCTCGGAGTCTGACGGTAAACGTTAAGTTAACGGATTTCTTCAAAACTGTCAATGTACTGACATGTTTGAAGAGATAACAAGGTCCATAAAAGGACGTTTGAATTGTTTCTCAGTTACTGTGGTAACGAGGATTCCAGCTTGAAAATAAACTAAAAAAAGATATCTTGCAGGTCGGTATGGCAGCATTAAACTTAAGGACGTTCGCGCCCAACAACTTCCGACGTATAGATTTTTTTAAAACTTTGACTGCAGGTAGAAAATGATTAGATGAAAAACGTAAAAAAAAAATCGGGGGTCACCGAATTCATTTTGAAGATAAGGCGCATCACAGATCATAGCATTTCTAGGGATTTCCAGCCACTGAGGCGATTCTGGCAGGATTCATTACTATCGGCATATATTTAAGTTGAAGAATCATATCTAAGTTTTGTGTGTTTAACACAGCATATATAGGCCTATTTGATAGATCTTTGCTACATATGCCATTAAATCAGCTAGAATTAGCCTTAAAAAATACAACTTCTAAGTTACATGACACCTGTATCCATGTACCAATTCGCCCCTACTTGAATAGTATATGAGAAGTAATTAAAACTTCCCACGTACAGATTTGTTTTGTTTTTTAGTTGTAATGGAAAGAATCAGAAAAGGAAGTGATCTGCCGAAAAAAAAGCGGGGGTCACCGAGCATCCAACAAAAATATTCGCACACAAAGTTAACGCAAGGTCATCAGCCCATATTTGTTGAGTTTTCGAATCGTGCGCGCGCTTGAAAATGACGTG